>JAPYZC010001404.1:0-19501 GCA_030522665.1 Ichneumoninae sp. A BG-2022a | reverse complement strand
GGAGGAAGTTTTGTTTTCATGAGTATGAAAAAAATCGTGCAAATTAAAAGTAAGATAATAGATAAAAGTATGATAATAGATTAGGCGACTTAGTTTGATCGTCCAAAGTACGACAGAGCTCGTAAAGCTGACTCGGTGTAATTGAATTCGAGAAATAAAAGTGACTAGTTAGGTAACATTACAAATCGAAGATGTAAGGTAAAAACCCGAAAGAAATCCGAGACACTGATGTAAAAAGCTATCCTCAATATCTCGTTTTGCTTCTTCATAGAAGAAGTTTTGTTTTCATAAATATGAACAAAAAAAATGATGCAAAGTAATTTGCACACGGCTTCCTCGTTTGGTACTATTTTGCGCAAGGTTTGCTCTATGAGGAAGCCAGAAATCGAACTTTCGAAAATTGTGATAAATGATGAAGCCATGTGCAAATTACTTTGCACCATTTTTTTTCTCATTATCTTAAATAATTTAATCTTAAGGGCGCGCGACACCGACTAGTGAGTAATAAATCGGTTTCTCTATTATCTCCGCGACTATTGATATTTCTAACGAAAAGAAATTTAATTTTCATATACACCGTAAAAAAATTCTGATTGGAAATGAATGAGCGGTATTGGAAGGTTTTTTTACATAAGCTATTTCTGAAATTTCAGACACATGTGCGTTGTACAATCTCACAGTAAAATTTCTATACCTTTACTGAAAATATTTGTAACCCTCAGGCAAAAGATTTGTAATTTTAATATCCGGTATTATAATTTCACCAAAGAGAGTACATTAATATTAGTACATTAATATTCAATTAATCTGCGTAATGTATGCAAAATTTCACGCTCCAGTAAATTAAATTTACAATTTACTTGTACAGTCTACAAATTTACTTGTACCGTCTACCCTGCTCAAACTTAATTAACCTTTTGTCCGAAACATTAATACTCGCCGTGAAAACAGTTAAACCGATTTTGTACGCGAGTCCGCCTCACGCGCCCTTAACAACAGTTGAAATACGTTCTGCAAATCGTCAAAACTCCCTGGAGCGCGTAACCTTCCCATTCTGCCGGGTTCTCCCTGGCTCCGCGAAATGCATATTACAGCAGTTGTATGAATACCGGCAAATAACGCTTTCGCTGAACGTGTGTCCCAATCCCGCTACAGCATCGCCACTGGTTTTCCCTTCCGGATTGCATAAACCACCCGCAGCTAGCTCCATGACTCTCCCCCGAAGTTCTCCCTCTCTTTCCCTGGTAGTTTAGCTCTCTCATCTCGCCAGTCTTTCCGCCACTGGCCGCCCCGGCAGCGAACCAACAAGCAGTAGCAGCGTTATTTATGCCATGACCGTGCTCGCTTTCCGCAGTCCTGCCACGGTCGAAGAGTATAGCCGAGACAGAAACTCTACCTCATCCCGGCATATTAAATATCTTCTCGGCAAGCACCGCGCACAGAATCAACGCACGTAGAGAGGAGCAAAAGCGCTCTTCTGTTCCGACGCTGCGCCCCGGAATGGGGCTGGGGAACCGAGCCATACAAATTTCGCCCTCAGCGGTGCCGTTTTCCCGTGAGCCGCTCCGTACCATCAGCCGCCCCACCTTCCGTTCATCGGAGATCCGACACCCCTCCCACCCTTTACCGCTGTCTTCCTCGTTGTTCCCTCCCATCCAGACTACACATTATCCCTCCAGCCATCGCCACCCTCGCGAATCCTCGCCCCCGCACCAAACGACGATTTCGTTCTCATTTGAAAAATAATAAAGTCAGTCACTCCTCTGTGTATGATATTAACATTTTTCTCCTCTCCTTCCGCCGTCTCCGTCCCGACGGAATTACTTTGTTCCGCTCACGGCAGTCGAGAAGACGAACTTCCGGCAGAGTTCGCTGGATATGGCGTCGAGGAAATTCGCGCGATACATGTTGAGGTGGAAATTCATTTTTGTACGCGTTTTTAGCATTACGGACTTTAGATTCGGCTCATGAAAGGTATGAAATTCAATAAACTTTTTTTTATGTACTTATAGGAAATAGTGGAGTTTCGTACCGCTGTATATTGTATCTCGAAATTAAGATGACAGAATGTGGAACAGATTAGACGGAGTGTTTGCAAGGGTTGGAAACTCGAGATTAGTGAATCACACATACGTACGGAGGGTTCAACAGAACTTTTGGCTGTTCATTACATCTGGCGTGGTCGAAATTCGCACAATACATGTTGAGGTGGAAATTCATTTTTGTACGCGTTTTTAGGATTACGGATTTTAGATTCGGCTCATGAAAGGTACAAAATTCCATCAAATTTTCTTCACCTACTTATAGGAAATAGTGGAGTTTCGTACTGCTGTATATTGTATTTCGAAATTAAGGTGACAGAATGGGAACAGATTAGACCGAGTGTTTTTATAAGGGTTGGAAACTCGGGACTGCTGAATCACACACACGTACAGAGGGTTCAACAGAACTTCCGGCCGAGTTCATTACATCTGGCGGGGTCGGAATTCACACAATACATGTTATAGAAGAAGTTCATTTTTGTACGCGTTTTTCATATCCTCGTTTTTAGGATTGCGGATTTTGAATTCGGCTCATGAAAGGTACAAAATCCATCAACTTTTCTTCACCTACTTACAGCAAATATTGGAATTTCGTATTGCTGAATATTGTATTTCGAAATTAAGATGACAGAATGGGAACAGATTAGACCGAGTGTTTGTAAGGGTTGGGAACTCGGGATTGCTGAATCACACACGCGTACGAAGCGTTGAACAGAACTTCCGGCCGAGTTCATTACAACGTGGTCGACATTTGCACAATACATGTCAACGCGGAAATTAATTTGTCTACACTTTTTTATGATTTTGGACCTTGCCTCATGAAAGGTCCGAAATTCCATCAACTTGTCTTCACCTACTTATAGAAAATAGTGGAGTTTCGTAGTGCTGTTTATTGTATTTCGAAATTAAGATGACAGATTGGGAAGAGATTAGACCGAGTGTTTGTAAGGGTTGGAAACTCGGGACTGCTGAATCATACACACGTACGGAGGGTTCAACAGAACTTCTGACAGAGTTCATTACATCTGGCGTGGTTAATATTCGCACAATAAAAGTTATAGAAGAAGTTCATTTTTGTACACGTTTTTCATGTCCTCGTTTTTAGGATTACGGATTTCGAATTCGGCTCATGAAAGGTACGAAATTCCATCAACTTTTCTTCACCTACTTACAGCGAGTATTGGAATTTCGTACTGCTGAATATTGTATTTCGAAATTAAGATGACAGAATGGGAACAGCATAAACCGTGTGTTTGTAAGCGTTGGAAACTCGGGATTACTGAATCACACACACATACCGGGGGTTCAACACAACTTCCGGCCGAGTTCATTACAACGTGGTCGACATTCGCACAATACATGTCAACGCGGAAATTAATTTGTCTACACTTTTTTATGATTTTGGACCTTGCCTCATAAAAGTTCGAAATTCCATCAACTTGTCCTACTTATAGAAAATAGTGGAGTTTCGTACTGCTGTTTATTGTATTTCGAAATTAAGATGACAGATTGGGAAGAGATTAGACCGAGTGCTTGTAAGGGATGGGTAGTGATTATTCCGATACGAGGATAGAGCCGAAGCGGCACCAACCTCCAAGACTCGGGATTGCTGAATTACACGATATCGGGGATTCAACAGCACTGAACTATTTTTACAAGGAATATAATGGCCGAATCCCTTTAATCGAACAATGCAACGAAGCCGTTGATGCGGCGGTTGGGAACAGCATTCGCGTATCCGTCGGGAATTCCACGGGAGCTTAACCGCGCGGACGATATCTCCGGAATGCTGCTGCTGGTTTGCAGTGGAAACGTGCCTGGGATAGAGTTAACATCGGATCGTCAGGGGTGGCGGGATAGGGGAAGGTAGAGAAGAGAAGCCGGGGACTTGCCCGATATCTCTGGTGTGGTCCCAGTTCGGATAAAACGCGCAATGTGCCTCTATCTATCTCTATCTACCGCACACAAGCCATTATGTAAATCCTGGATGCATTTATTCGTGCTCCAACCAGGGATCTAGCTCCGTCCGGCAGAAGCAGAAGACGTAACTGCTCGCGTTCCGCGTCCTCGTCATTCGGTACATTGCTTTAATTCTGGCACTGCTTTTGCTATTACGACTGCCACGGACGTTTGTAGATTCTTTTATGTCACCTCGCAAGTTTCGCGACGACGGACTGGCGTGTCACAGAATATGTTACACTTCAGCTTCGGGACCACGAAAAGTGTCTCAGTCCAATCTAAAAAAAATACCACCCAATTTTTCGGGAGGTTTAAAGGCATGCAATCAGAATCACGGAAATCGCTTGGAAAAAGGATTGGATCGTTCAGGTAACTTCTTTAGGCATCGCTCACGGTTCTAAATAATAGTAATCGTTCTTCATAGGGGAGAGCGGGGCAAAATGGGATAGTGGGCCAAACGGGATAATGAAACACAACCCAATTTTCCAATCACTTTTGGACGGTGGCAGTGATGGTACATGGGGAGAAACGGGTTTGAAAATCCGGATGTCTCGTTGGGACAAAATGGGTCAGCCAAAAATTATCGTAAGATTGAGTTTTGCCCACACTGTCCCGTTTTGCCAAGGTGTGCCATTTTGCCCCGGTCTCCCCTAAGAGTCATCAGACGATTCAACTCATCTGGGATTAGGTCAGTTGAAGCAGCAGCGACACGTCGTCATCTACTCTCAGCTTTACTCCCCCGTATTCCTCATTCGATAACGACTTGTAAAGTCGATGTCTAACAATTTCTATAAAAAAAGCAGAAAACCTATGTTTCTCAGTTACGTTCCTCCGACGTCGATACTGACATATAGATCACTATGTTAAAAGGCCAGGATCATAGGAACAGGGTTCCTATCTAGCAATCCTTAAATCCTGATCAGACTCCGCGGGTCCCAATTGGGCTTTCATTTTCCGTTTAGATCAATTCCTTAACAAGCGCTCCTTAACGCCGTCTGAGCTGGTTTCCCTGGTCAATTCAACTCATCTGGGATTAGGTCAGTTAAAGCAGCAGCGACACGTCGTCATCTACTCTCAGCTTTGCTCCCCCGTATTTCTCATTTGATAACGACTTGTTGCAGAGTCGATGTCTAACAATTTCTATTCCAAAACCAGAAAACCTATGTTTCTCAGTTACGTTACTCCGACGTCGATTCTACGTTATCGACATATCGATCACTACGTTAAGAGGCCAGGATCATAGGAACAGGTTTCCTATCGAGCAATCCTTAAATCCTGGTCAGACTCCGCACGTCCCAATCGGGCTTTCATTTTCCGTTTAGATCAATTCCTTAACAAGCGCTCCTTAACGCGGTCTGAGCTGCTTTTCCTGGTCAACAGCTAAACAGGCAACCGTAACGGAATTTCTATTCGAGAAAAGGATTGGATCGTTCATCTAACTTCTTTAGGCATCGTTCGCGGTTCTAAATAATGGTAATCGTTCTTCATAAGACTGATCATACGATTCAACTCATCTGGGATTAGGTCAGTTGAAGCATCTACTCTCAGCTTTGCTCCCCCGTATTCCTCACTCGATAACGACTTGTAAAGTCGATGTCTAACAATTTCTATTCCAAAACCAGCAAACCTATTTTTCTCAGTTACGTTACTCCGACGTCGATACTACGTTATCGACATATCGATCACTACGTTAAGAGGCCAGGATCATAGGAACAGGTTTCCTATCGAGCAATCCTTAAATCCTGATCAGACTTCGCAGGTCCCAATTGGGCTTTCATTTTCCGTTTAGAACAATTCCTTAACAAGCGCTCCTTAACGCGGCCTGAGCTGGTTTCCCTGGTCAACAGCTAAACAGGCAACCTTAACGGAATTTCCATTCGACCACTAAGTCAGTTATCCGAATCTATATCACTCAAATGCCGTTCCACGACGTCTTCCAGCGTCAAAAACAGCAAGCTATCCCAGTCTCCACGGAAGCATCCGTTCGCACTAATTCCCTGCAAGTCACGAGATCTAATAGAAATTAATCGATCGGCCGATACCGTTACATGCCGGACGCTGTCGCCCATTGAGTCGATGATCGAGGCTCGTTAACGTGCCAACGAAGATATTGCGTGCAGTCTCGCTGGATCCAGATGAGGCACGAGACCCGCCGTATTAAATGACGTCTAATGGACGCATGAAAGGATCGACCCTCGATTTCCTCGCGTCACACCAATCAGCGCTCTCGACGGGACGCGTCGGATCTTCACCGGAAATTATTAGTTTTTACTGCATAGCCGGTTAATGGATTGCAATAATGATACATGGGGTTTAAGAGAATGGTCGAACCGCACGAGAGTTCTCGAGCGCGCCTGTCACGTGGTATCGGAAACCCCCCCGGAGGAACACGCGCGATGAAGCCGTGAATCGGATAGACACTGATGTGACATGGTAATAAATATGACAGGGAATGCGTTGAAGCCTTGATCAGGCAGATTGCTCGAAGGCGTCCGCGCGTCTTCGTCGTCGACGCGTTTAAAACGTTCCGCGTGCGCAGACGTGCGCCGAACACCTTCGGCGAGGCGATGTTGGAACGAGCTGAAGATGTACGTGCGCACATGCGGCTACACCGCGGCGCAGGTACGATTAACCCGCGTTTGTACAGGTGTGTGCACATACGCGCTCAGTTTCTCCGGCGAGAAGCACGCTTCTCGCATTTCTCGATTATTAGTCCGACGCGTCCGATGGAAGCGGCACAGCTGCCGATTGCTCGTTCTCTCGATATGGCGGCCTCAAGGAAATTGCTCAGCTCGGTGCGTTACTGCAACGGTCGAGGAACGGTTTGGCCCTGAATGATTAACCCTGATGCAGTTGCGACTGCACCGGGCGAACGCGGCTGAGGTTCGATCGTCGGAGTCGGCCGGGATCGAAACGCTTGCATGGCATCTCTTCGGCCGTGCATCACGTGTGACCAGCCACGGCGACAGAAGAGAGTGCCCGAGAGCAGAGGCGCGCAAACGCTTTCCATTGATTTCTAGGCTGAGAATCGCCGAGCCTTGAACGGGCCGTCATTGATGGGGGAAAAGGGGAAATGGACGATTGGATCGGAAGGCGCGGAGTGCGGACGGCGATGTTGGGAAATTGAGGCAGTTGTTGCGTGTACTTGATCGATCCTCTGTTGTGCAACAACGGTGGGCTTGTTGGGTAGGCAGAGATATCGTTAGAGATTCATGGGAGTTAGCTTGAGAGGACGCGAGGCACTTAGAGAAGGATCTTAGAGAAATTAACGTAAATCTGGTTAAAATGGGCAGAACTTTTAGGTATATGGGAACTAGGGGAGAGCGGGGCAAAATGGCACACCGGGGCAAGACGGGATAATGACACAAAACGCTATTATCTAATAACTTTGAGATTGTGGCGATGGTGGTACGTGAGGCAAAACGAGTTCAAAAATTCGAATGTATCGTTGGGACAAAATGGGGCGTCCAAAAATTATTGGGAAATTGAGTTTTGCCATCACTGTCTCGTTTTGCCCCGCTGTGCCATTTTGCCCCGGTCTCTCCTACACACTGAGAAAAATGATGGTATTTCCTACTGTAATGAATGGTTCCCAGGGGGGACCATTCATTCTATTTATATAGTTTGTGATAGTATATACTCAATTAATTAAACTATAATTAGGGTTGAAGTGGTGAATATGGCCCATCTCGATTAACACGTAAATCAATGATATATGGACCGATCCATATTCCCCACTTTTACCCTATAGTTACAACTATAATTTTTGGTCATTGTCGTAACTGTAAAATGTAGACATCCCGCTGGGAACTATTTACTATGTAAGTTTTTCTCAGTGCTGCGACATCTTGCCCCGCGCCCAGTTGGTAACGACCCGAGTAGACATTTTCGAGCGTTACATCGGGCCCTGATAGGGTTCTGATGAGGCCTTATCAGGCCCTCGTCAGGCTTTGTCAGAACCTTATCAGGGCCCGATGTAACGCCTGAAAATTTCTGCTCGGGGGAAACTGTACTGAATGCCGTTTTGGGACCTCAGACCGCCCAGGAAAAAGAAAATGGTCTTTCGCTGTGTCTGACGACTCTCCAGGGAAATTCAATTTTCTTTTTCCTCGGCGGAGTGCGGAATCCCAAAATGGCATGCGGTACAGTTTTCGTTACCGGCGGCGGTATTTTACATCACGTTAACACGTTCTACTAGAACATATGGTGATTCTCGCTATCGCAGATATTACCCGAATATCCGGTCGTTTTTGCTAGAATACAAATTCTTCTTACTAGAAGATATGGTAATATAGTCGTCTAGTTCTTACCAGAAAACATAGTAATATAGTAATGGGCGGTGATCGCGGACCGTTTGTTTTAGGATTGTAGGTTACGCCGGCGTGTTATCTCGATCAAATGTTTTTATGTAAATCTATATGTATTTTATGTAACAAATTTGATGGACGAAATTCTCAGTTTCGATCCACGAAATTCTTGGCAAGACACGCACAATTTTGCCAACCCGCCATTTGGCAAAAAATTACCATATGGGTTGGGTAAAAATTGCTATGTCTATGGGTGCCCTGGTCGAAATTTACCATATGACTTAGTAGATTTTTCAAGATCCTTCTCTCAGTGTACAAATCGGTAACAAATCGCTTTCCCTATTTTCTCAGCGACGGTTTCGATTCTCAGTTTCGACCCACGAAATTCTTGGCAAGACACGCAAAATTTGGCCAACCCGCCTTCTGGCATGAATTACCATATGGGTTACGTAAAAAGTGCTATGTCTATGGATGGCCTGGTCGAAATATACCATACAACTTAGTAGATTTTCCAAGATCCTTCTCTCAGTCTACAAATCGGTAACAAATCGCTTTCCCTATTTTCTCAGCGACTGTCAATATTTTAGACGAAAGCGGTAAGTCCCCGGCCAGAGGGACAAGTCCCGGCTACTAATTTATTCCGCATCGAAAATAAGCATCTTAACTCGTGATTCACCGGGACGAGGGAAGCGTCCGGATGGGAAAAGAGTAGAATTAGTATACTGAGTGGGGAAAAATCGGCGAAGTCGCGATTTCTGCAACTTTCCATTGCTCCACTTCATTACTCGCTGTCATCTGCAATACGAACACGACTCTCCGATCCTTCCAAGGATCCGGCGGTCGGCGGTTTTGCCGTGACAAATAAAAATTGCCGATGCCGGTGTACGTTCGGCAAGAATTCGCCACCGCAACGCGGCTCGTCCAGGGTTCGCGGACGCCGTTTTCTCTCGTCTCCGCCGCCTCCTTCTGTGCTTTTCTGTCCCCGGTCTGCAACAACTTCGGTTCGGGCCAAACGGCTCTTTGAGCACAAAGCAACACTTCGCCGGCGAATACGCCGCGTGACACAAACGCAAACGCCGATACACACGAGCGTGTATGTATGTCCTCGATAATAACGGTTATGAAACGTGGCCGCGATAGTGAAAGTGGCATATATACGTTTCACAACTTAGCGACGATTGCGACGATGACGAAGACCTGATGAAGACGATTAAGGACATTGTATACGGACGAGAGATCTTTGCCGATTTTTCGAGGATTCGGACGGATTGGTGTTTCGTAAAGATCAGCACTGCGCAGCTGATCATTTTTTTTTCTTTTTGCTATACTGCTTTAAGTGTAGCATTAAAAAAAAAATGTTATCGGTTGTGTGGAATCTGTTCGACTTTTTTTGCGTGTAAGGAATCTGCAGAACTGTTTTTCCCGATGCTACAGATCTATAACTTCCTTTTTACAGTAACGAAAAAAATAAAATTGAACACTTTGTAACAAGATGCAAATGAAATGTGCACATCGTTTGCCCTCTTATTCTCATGAATCGTAAAATGTTTTATGCGAAAGATTAAAAAAACATGATATTATTGATTGATAATATTTGCAAAATATGTTTAAAAATATTCACACACAAAGATCGGAGCATTCTATAAAAGTGATTTATTCATTTTTTTATTAATCTAAATCCTCTAACATTGAAATGTCGATATTAAAAAAAAAAAACAGCGTCACAAAGCTTCCTTTGTGAGAAGGCAGAATAAAGATATTGCTTTATATCGGACCGCAGAATCTGTGTCCTATTCATGACAAGGAACAGAAAAAAATACACGATAAAATCAATATTGCATCATCGTTTCTGTATTCTGGCCCTCCCGCAGGGACCTTTGTCACCCTCTTCTATAATTGCTTTATCGATTTTTGTAATATTCGATGGCGAGCGGCCGACACACGGTTACATTGATTTTTCGTCACTTCGGAGCGTCATGATTAATACGCACTGGGCCGTCAGCTAATGGCTCTGCGTAAACGTGTTAAAGGGTCATTATTTCAGTAATTGTAATTGGGCTACACACGTGGAGATAATAATTGTGTATCATCAGTTTGCCTCCAAACTGTTATTTTTTAATGAGTTGCTCATCGAGATTATTGTTCAAGGTCACTAATTTAAATAAATTTTTAGATATAAAAAAAAAACAAATTTTGGTTTTTTCGAAATACTGATATCAAGCTCGATATGTAAAGCGAAATATAGCAACAAAAAAAAATCAAAATGTATTCATTATCAGCTTTATTATTAGTATTATAAATTGTTCTTGACCGCGCGATGCTCGCTCGCGCTACCCAATCGTAATAAATTAAGGATTATATATACGATTGTGGCAATAGTAATTGGGCTACAAACGTGCAGACAATAATAATAATAATAATAATAATAACGGCTGCTCTTCTTTAATGAGTTACTCATCTAAATTTTTGATCATTGTCACGAATTTACGTAAATCCACAGATAAAAAAATATCCCATTTTTGGTACTTTCAAAATATAGATATCAAACTCGATATTTAATGCTAAATTTTGCGTCGAATGTTGAAAAAAAAAACAAAAAAAAATGTATTTACTATCAGCTTTATAAATTATTCTTGACCGCGCGAAGCTCGCTCGCGCTACCCAGTCGTAATAAATTAAGGATGATATATGCGATTATATGCAAAGTCTGATACGCGCCGCGACCGAGTACTCATGGCTGTGAGTTCGTTCGGCACTCCTGTCTGATATTCGCGCAGCGAGCTTGAACATACGCGACAGAGGAATGCAATCGAGCGTCGTCCCGCTGCGCGGACGAGAAATGGTCGAACTCTCGACGGTATTAACGAGCTAGTGCCAATTACCCGGACTATTAATCACCGACCAAGCCGGCCGGAGCCTCGCTCGTCGACGCCCGGCTACTCTATCTGCATTGGAAGCTCCGAACACTCGAGCAACGTAACTTGCACGCCCACGCACACTCCCAACGATCGTACATGCAAACAGTACGAGCGTCCCTGGTCTTCGCGGCCGAGACATCCGGTGCAAAACGAATCAAGTTAAAATAAAATACCGCACTGCAAAATGAACGCACGCCGTTTTCCTCTTTGCAGCGATAACTGATTACAGTTATCGGCGACTTTTACTATGAGTTACAGTTGGGAAATCAGACTGAAACGGGCCTCATTATTGTCAAAACTACTGAAAAAAAATACTTGACTTATAGCTTAATTTTTTTATTAATTATTTTTTTTTTAATAATTCACGTGGTAATTTATTACTCTGGGAATTTTTGTTCTCGATTTATTAAATAGACACGAAATTGTGGGGGGAGTGAGTGGAGAAGTGAAATTGGAAGAAAAGGCTTCAATTAAGTGGGATTTAATTCATCAAATCAAACCGCTCGAGGTGCGGAGTGTTGCCGACATATTTTGATCAATATGGAGTCATATATAAATGTTTTGAATTTTAGTCACTGGGGTGCACATATCGCTAATGCAGAGAGAGAAATATAATAACATAAACGTCATATATAATTGAGTTCAATAAATCGAACATGAGAAATTGTATTTTATGACAACGATCGATCCATATTATTATTCGATGTGTCACTCGACGCGGAAAATAAATTCCTGTTTCAACGAATGATATATATATTTATGTTGCCACTGATGGAGTCCAATCGACGAGCTTTCTCTGTCCACTGAACGCGCAGAAACTCTACCGTTCGATCTTAATTAAAAAAAAAGAGTTTCGATATTTCTCATAATATGACATGTCATTTTATGTGAATTTTTTTTTTTGTTCCTTAATAAATTATATACAACGCGGGCCTTGACGAGGGGAAAAATAAAATAAAAATAAAATTGCCAAAATGGCGGCCATTTGAAAAAAGAACTATTTTTACAAATTTTGTTACACTTTGAATCATTTTTTATTATTTTTTTTGTTAAATATGAAGCCGTCAAGGACTAAAGCATCTGTAGAAGTAAATCGGGAAAAATTTTCGTAAAAATCGGTCAAGCCGTTTTTGAGATATTAGGGTCACCGATTTTACAAATCACATTTGGATCCGAGTGCTCGAGCACTCCGCCACTTTCTACATAAGGGTCTCTAATTTTCATAATCCGTTGAATCTCGACATAAAAATTTAACCGAATATTCTTGACACTATAAACTATTCGAAAAAAAATAAAAGTAAAAACTGTTTTCGTAAGCCCTTAATAACAAAAATATTTTTTCCTCGCCTCTCGTGGATGTATTTTCGCACCGCGATATCAGTATTTAAGGTTCGCGATTCGTTCCAGGCATTATTAATATTCACGTCATAATGTCCGTTCGCGATTCGCGAACACGCCACGAGTAATTGGTAATAATAAGACGAATCGAATTACGACACAACGCGAACGCGCTGCAAACTTCGGGAATTCTATTTTGTCCCCGACGAGACCGACAAGATTTAATTAATTTGTGGTTCCATTAAATTCGCACATCATCCGAGATACGGTAAAGCGGAGCGTCGACAATTGCAGAGACGTTCCGTATTCGGCTGTACGTATTTTCGGCGCGAGGTGAAGTAAAGGAGACTTTAAACTATACACCTATGTACGGTTATACATGCGCGCAGAGAGTACATATATAAATAAAGTATAGATATTCGTCTCGCGTGTAAGAACGTCTGTTCTCGTGGGCTAAACTTCGTCGATCTTAATTACCGCCCTTAATTATCCGTGGACAGCGTCGCCCACCGAGATGAAATTCAGCCCAATTAATCCAGACATCAGCTAACAGATAAAATACTAATTTCGAGACCCGGATAAAAATACTCAATTCCGTAAAATCTTTTTCAGCAAGAGACTGGAATATCATATTTATGTTGATAAAAAAAAAAAAGAAAACATCAGTTATTCTCTTTTCATCCTTTTTGGGATACGCACGATTTTTGTTTCCGAATATAAATTTTTTATATTTGATGGAACATACTAAGCACGTCAACATGAAGGTCTCGAAAAAAAACCACAAATATAAAGTATTCCAGATGAAAAAGCGTTCAATTCCGTATAATCTTTTTAGGCAAGAGACTGGAAAATCAATATTTTTGTTGTTCAAAAAAAGATCGGCTATTCTCTCGCCATCCTTTTTGGCACACACACCGGATATTTTTTTTCGAATATGAACTTTCGCTGGTGCATAGAAAACATTGAACACGTTGCTACGAATATCTCGGAAAAATAACCCGATAAGAAAGTATTGTAGACGAGAAATCAAAAATACTAGATCTGGGAAGGAATTGTGTGAAACATCGAGGCAGATAGTTGCAAAGAGTATCCGAATAATTTTTGTTTTGAAACAATCAATACATTTTTTATTTAGACTACATCCAGAAAAAAAAATATTTGACGGCCACCGATTATTAAGATTAAGTAAAATATTTATTTAAAGTAAGTAAATAGTTACTTAAATGAAATAAATATTTATTTTAATCAAATACATATTTTACTTAATCTTAATAAACGGTAGCCGTAAAATAATATTTTTTTGCGTGTTGTTATAAAAAAATCATGTTCATCGCTCGAGCTTCGAACTCTTTATCGAAGCCTAGATAGCTCCGAAGTCGTTTCGGAGCCATGAAGGTAAGCTTCGTCCGCACAAAGGTTCGACCTTCCATACCCGTGCTAAAATCCTTAAATATTCACGAATCCGTTGCCCAATTTCCCCCGACCGACGTTTACTCCATAATGTCAAATAATGGGACCGCCTAGATTTCAGGCACTCTCGAGTTCCGTATTACCCGTTCTCATCGACCCAACTTTCACGATTCTGACTCACTCCCTCGGCAGGTCAGACGATTATGCGTTAAATTAACGAAATCTTTGGTTCGCCGCGCGTCCTGCGTGAATCCTTGCGGTTGTTCTCTTTCATTCTTCCGCCCACCTTTCACCTCGCCCGGCGAAGCACGCATCATCGAGGGAATAGGCGAACCGGGTGTAGCATGAGCGCGGAGGCGATTAATCGCCATTGTGAAATCGTCCTAACGGCACTGACTCTCCTCCTAACCCGGTTCCAGCGTGGACAGACGGTTCGCCCGGTCTCGTCTGATCGTTACGCAGGACGACGCCGCCGTCGGCCCCCGCGCACCCGGAGAGATCTAACGATCTCGTGCGATTCCCGCGAAATCCTCAACCGATTTTCGCCGAAAACGGCAACCGTGGCCGGCCAAGATTAGAAATCTTGAAGCAATACATAACTCACCGCAGACATTAGTTTTTAGTTGACTCACGTTTTCAGTTGAACACTTGCTCGGATTGCCCAAAACGAGATGAAACATCGCCCGATACTTTGCTTACATTCCAAAATACCAGTCGTCTCCGACCCAGTTTCGATCGGCTATTTATTCGTATAGATTGGGTAAAAGTGGCGAATATGGAAAAAGTCATCCAAAGATGATGGTTCATATTCACCACTTTCACCCTCTTCCACAAAAACTAGAATCTACAATACACTCCCGGTAATGACGTCATACCGGAAATACGTCACTTCCGGTCGAGAAATGCGCTTTACGGACCGGTTGCTACAAATTTCCCGCATGACGTCACATCCGGTCGAAAAATGAGTTTTCTGGGCCGGAAGTGCCGTAGGGTAAAAACAGGTAATATGGCCCGGTCCATATATCATTGATTTACGTGTTAATCGAGGTGGGTCATATTCACCACTTTTACCCTATTTAAGGTCGAAAAGTGAGTTCATTTGCATAGAGATTTGAATAAAGTCGTCGGGTAAGTAGCGAATGCTTATTGCTCTAAGCCTCGCCAATTCTCTTCCAAACATGCGGACGGCTCAACTGAACTGCAGAATTACATTGTATCTAATCAGTTTCACATAAAGTATGATATATGTCCTCACCGGTAACGAGGGACAACCATGTTTATTCACAACATTGTTCGCCGCGCGCAAAAAAAGCAAAAAAAAAGCGAGCGTTGAAGAAGGTCGAGATGTAGAACGGGGCTCGACCTCGTATCTTCCGCGGGCATTATATCTCCCGTGTCGGTCGTATTCTTCGTTTTCCTCCGCGTCGCAGCAGCCGCACGTGGAAAGAGGCTCAACCCAGAAATGCACTTAGCGATCGTACCGCAGCAGCAGCAGCTCGGGTAATCCGAGACTTCGCTGTCGGACATCGTTAGCTGCGAATGCGTATGAAACTTGCTCGGTGTATTCAGTAGCGCGTGAGCAGGATTCTCAGCTCGGCCGTGTATACGTCGCGGCCGCGCCATGCCTATCCCTTACAACGTCAGTATGCAATCCCCTCGCCTGCACCTCGATGCACCTTGAAAGTTCTCGCCACCTCGATAACCTGTGTCAGATAAAATTGAGCCAGTCTGCGTATCATTGATTCACGCGCTAATCGGGGCTGGCCATACCCACTAATTTTACCATAGGGTACAAATCAAACGATTGGGTAAAAACAATACCATATGGTAGAAACTATACCATAGAGCACAAACCATACCATAGTGCAAAAACCATACCACAGGGCAAGAACCACACCATAGGGTAAAAACCATATCATAGTGCAAAACACATATCATAGTGCAAAACACATATCATAGAGTGAAACTCACACCATAGGGTAGAAACTATACCATAGAGCATAAACCATACCATAGTGCAAAAAGTGTAAATAGGGTAAAAACCATATCATAGTGCAAACTCATACAATAGGTCAAGAACCGTATCATAGGGCAAAAATCGTATCATAGTGTAAAACACATATCATAAGGTGAAACTCACCCCATAGGGTAGAAACTATACCATAGAGCACAAACCATACCATAGGGCAAGAACCATAGGGTAAAAACCATATCATAGTGCAAAAAGTGTACTATAGGGTAAAAACCATATCACAGTGCAAAACTCATACCATAGCGTGAAAACTATACCATAGGGTAAAAACTATATCATAGTGTAAAAAGCATACCATAGAGTAAAAACCATATCGTGGTGCAAAAAGCATACCATAGAGTAAAAACCATATCGTGGTGCAAAAAGCATACCATAGAGTAAAAAGCACACCATAAGATTAGGAATGGGATAAGGGACAGACCCTAAACCTGCAACGATTACTGAATTTTCGAATGCCGAAGCCCGTTTCTTTGCTTTCCGTCGCCTGGATTTCTTTTGATTCGCCAACTAGCCAGACACGCGATAGGCGCGGAAAGTTTTGGTCGGACACAGTATCCTCATACATAGTTGATGCTGGTTGCCTCGAACTCGAGCTCCACTACAATACATATAATTGCACACTACAGCCCGTCTATAGTACTCCCATACCGTCTCGTGTGTCGCATTGACACACATGTTACGTGCTCCTCCACCGTTGTCTCGCCGTACACACTCGCGCTTGTGTGTTCACGTCTGTGTGCACGAACGGTTCTCGTGTTACGGGAGAATGCTCGGTTCGAGGCTGTGCTGGCAACACAATTTTCTGGTGTTTGCACGTGTCAGGGCTAGACTGCAATCAACTACTGGTCTAGCTTCGTTCGGCTCACCGGGAATTCTTACCGATCTGCCCGCTCTCGCACATCGTTCATCTTCGACGCTTACCTTTACGCCTCGTCTCTCCATTTTCTCCCACGGTAAACAGCATTTAGATGATTTCACTCTCGGAGTAATTTGTCATTAAAGATTCCCGGTGAGGTCGATCGATGGTCTTGAAATGGAAATCGGTGAAGGGGCCATTTGTTTCGGGCAAGAGGCGGTCGGTAACCGAAAAATTTGTTAACGTCCCCCGAATTCCGAAGGTGGATTTGATCTCGCGAACGAAATCAATCGGAGCGGTAAATCTTATTGGAGGACGAGATTCCCCGGCACGACGACGCTGCCTTACGATTCGCAAACCTCTTCGGGTCTTTTGTGGATGCGGTCGTTTATCTTCGCCAGTTGCCCGATGCCCATCCATCGTCTCATTCTCTTTGCCGCGAGACTTACTTTCATTTCCCGCGGTAGATTCATCGCCTGCGCTCAACCAGAAGCGCATCCCTGGCAGTTAGAAAAATTCGTTTCTCGCTTTCGTCTTCGAGTAAAAAAGTAGGGAATTAATGGCGCGGGGCGAGAGACAATCGAAGGTCTCGGGCGATGGAAAGTTTCGTTAAATCTGCTAACCCTCCTTTCACAGTTCACCGGCTAGAACTCTCAAACAAACGGTCAGTCGCCGAGCATTCGGCGGGCAAAAGCGACGACAATTCACCGTCGAAATGTCGGCACATGCACATCTCTACCACACCCAGAAAAAATAATTATTTGACGACCACCGCTTATTTGGTTTAAGTAAAATATTTATTTGATTTAAGTAAATATTTATTTAAATTAAGTAAATAGTTACTTGAAGGAAATAAGTATTTATTTAAATCAAATAATTATTTTATTTAAACCAAATAAACGGTGGCCGTCAAATAAATTTTTTTCTGGGTGCACTCACAACTCTACCAGATAATAACTCTACCAAAATCTCTACCGGAATTTAAATAAAATGCGACCAGAATTGAAATAAAACGATATCGGAATTACACAGAGGAAAAAAATCAATTGAGTCAACAAAATGTGCGCTTACGGGTGGCGAAACAAATGTTTGGTTGATCGAAAGAAATACCTCGTTGATCGAACCAACAGGCCGTCGAATCAAATGTTTCTTTACTTGATACGACAATTATTTCGTTCGATCAACCGCTCATTTTATTGACGCAATCGATTTTTTTTTCTCAGTGTCCAATAAAACCACCGGATGCAAAGTTACCGTCTAGCCTCGTATTCCGGTAGAGTTTTATTTCCATTCCGGTAGAGTTTTATTTGAATTCCGGTAGTTTTATTTCCATTCCGGAAGAGTTTCATTTTGATTCTGGTAGAGTTATTTTAACTTTCTGGTAAAGATTTTGGTAGCTTTCTGATACCATAGAGCTATAATGAGGTAGGGATGTTTTCCGGTAGAGTCGTGAGTGGACGTAAATGTGCCGAAATGTCTACACGTCAACATTCGAATTTCCGTCGATCTCGGAACAGTCTCGCGATGATTTATTGGCGCGAAATAAAAATACCTCTCGCCTCGTACCGGTCGTCATTCGAGAGAATAACGCGTCAGGTATTTCTGTCCGTTGCATTATGGATTCCCTCATTGAATCGTCGTTGAATCATTATTAACGGCCCGAGAGACTGCATCGGGTTGTGAAGACTGACGCGCTGTTCTGTCGGTGCACGCATGATTATTCGATGCAACGTCACGCAGTCGAGTCTAGTGCTCTGGAGGGACACGCGACGGATTTATCAGTCGCGGTACCGACCGCACCGCCGGTGCCAGCGACGAAACGTTCATTACGTATCCCGGCTGTGCTAATAGGAAACTCGTCATTCCCATACAGTCCCGGCGGCCGCAACGAGCCAGCAACAGCGGGAGCAGAAGCCAGACCGCCGGGGCCCTCGAAATTTCGGTGCTCCGCGGGGCAATCAATAATGCAATAGGTGTGTTATACGACCGACAGGCAAGCAGCAGTCGGCTGTGGAAGAGACGCGCTTGTTTGCTCGTTGCTCGACGGTGTTCGCCGGTGCACGGGGGTTGCATGAGAAACGCTCGTCTACGAGGAGAATCACGCCAGGGGCAACGATCCTGCTCGAGCTCGAGTTCATCCTGCGACTGATTGACAAAGTGAACGATCATACGGCGAATCAACAATATCCGAGTCGAAGATTCCAATCTGGGCTTCGAGAGTACACTACAAATAAATTTAAATTTAATGTACCGGAACTCAAAATTTTGCTTACATTAGTTACATTAATTGAACACTAATGTCCACTTTTTTGGGAAATGAAAATACCAGATTTATAGTTACAAATTTTTGGCCTACAATTTAGAAAGATTTTCATTGAAAATACAAATCGTACTGTAAAATTGCAACGCAAATGTCGCTGAAATTTCGAAAACGGCTTATGTTGATAAGCTTCCAATACCGTTTATTAATTTTCGAACAACATTTTTTACACAGTAAAAAAAATATCATTGACTGAAGTAAAATTTGATTGCGGGCTGACAAAGAAAAAAAAAGTTGAAAATTGAAATTTTCATATCGCTTCCTCATAAAGTTGAAAATCGAAATTT
The DNA here is from genome assembly GCA_030522665.1 of Ichneumoninae sp. A BG-2022a. Lineage (NCBI taxonomy): Eukaryota > Metazoa > Arthropoda > Insecta > Hymenoptera > Ichneumonidae > Ichneumoninae sp. A BG-2022a. Next base: position 32 of record JAPYZC010001404.1, on the reverse strand, counting down.
TCAAATCGCTTCCTCATAAAAGCTGAAAATTG
>JAPYZC010001403.1:0-31897 GCA_030522665.1 Ichneumoninae sp. A BG-2022a | reverse complement strand
ATTTTTCTGAATACGTATGAATTTTTTCAGATTTTTAAGTAATCGTTGATTTTTTGTTTTTTTTTTTATAGAACAAAAATAGCGCGCAGCGAGACTTCCTGCTTAAAACATCGAGGAATCAGAAAAATATAGGGCCGTCTGTACCGACAGGGGTTTTCCGCAGTTTCCCCGTGTCCTCGGCAAATGCGGTACAGTGTAACTAAGTCGGCTGCGGACGCACTGGAAGTTAGATAGCTTAGTGAAGTGCGGGTAGGGAGTGATAGGGGGGAAAGGGACGGGTAACGTAAAAACCCGAGAAGGGTTTTGAACATAACGATGGAACATACAAAAAAATTGTAAAGCGTTCAACTAAATTTACTGGCATCGCTGAACATAACAAGAGGCGTTTTCTTAAGACATAAATTGTTGAAAAAAAACTTTTCATGGCTCGTGTTTTTCGGCAAATGGTCAATGCCTGCTTCGCGACCGTGCAGAAGCTTGTCTTCTTACACGTGCCACGAAACGTTGAACGAGACGAGGGATACGAAGAAAACGATTGTTCACCTTTCGTTCGCCGAAAATCGCGTCACGGTAAACCGAAGGGTCAGCGGCAGAAGGACCGAAGGGGGGATCGTAAATCTTGCCTTCAGGATGGACTGAACGTGAGCCTCTCGGGTTCTTGCCTGCGAACTAGTATTGTCCCTTCGGTGACAATATTCGGCGTTTTCCCCCCTCAGCTGCGACAGCAGTGCCTCGAACCGTCGAACTTTTGCTGCATTTCAACAGTTAGGTGCCTTTCAAAATGTGCATCACGTTTATAGTCATTCGTTCCATTGACTCTTTATTTACATCGCCACGTCGCTTAACGCAACAATCGATGCTCAATATTTAATTCCTGACGCTATTGAGAATTAAGGACGGTAGAAATATTTATTTATTTGTTTTTTATTAACGGGCCATGCCCTTTGTGCATAACTTTATATGAACAGTAATTGCGTGGTATTTAGCCATTATAAAATACGATTTTATACGCTAACCCAATTTTTGGAATATATATTTTTATATATTCAAGGTATGATATCTGCTCGAACGAATAAATTGCCGTAAATTTTTATTTAAACAAAATATATTTTTCAAAGATACATCAATCGAGGAAGAGATTTTTAAGATTGAAATTTTATGATTTTTTTACCAGGTTCGATTTCCCGAGTTGAGTACTCGGTAAATTATGAGCACGGCTACAGCTCGTTTGAGGCTTCGAGTTATTTTATTCGAGGACAAAACAGCGTCTTTTTTAATTTCCAAGTCAAGTTACGATAGGTGAAGAACCGCGGCTGGCGCGGGCGGCGCTAAAAGCCGTCGGTCGCATCAGCCAGCAGCGCGACAGCGTCCATCGGACTTATCGATACGTGAGTTGCATCGAACATACGCGTAATAGGCCCCTCAGACGCCGTACAAACAATGTACATAGATACATCCAGAAACGAAGCCTCGTCGACACAATGCCCAACTAAGGTGGGAAAGAAAAATTCAACAAGAACGCCTTGTCTATCGATAGATCTATCGATCTATCGTACTGAAATTTGAGCTCGATACATCGATCGAGTTGAATCTCGGGATTTCCCAATTTCCAATAATTCTCAGAGTTCAGCGTCTGAGAAGCAAACTCGGCTTCCACGCCCGTGTCTCAGAGAATAGCTCAGCGACGTTTGCAAGCAAAAACCAAGAGGAAGAAAAGAAGAATAAAAACGTACTGAAGATATCGCCGCGTCGACGACTGCAAAGAATCTTCTCGAGGCTGACGATAAGAAAGAAGGTAGGGAAAAAATATCCATTTCAGTAGCTGAAGAACGCCTCGATCTGTCGAACTGAAATTTCAGTCCGATAGATCGATCGAATTGAATCTCAGGATTTCCCAATTTCCAAAAATTCACCAAGTTCAATGTGTTACACTTACATCTGATCAGGTGAAGCAAATTCAACTTCCGTGCCGGTGTCTCAGAAAATCGTCCAGCGACATTTTCAAGCATAGAACGAGAAGAAGAAAAAGTTCGTGAAGGTATCGCCGCGTCGACGACTGCGAAGAACCTTCTCGAGGCTAACGGTAAGAACTAAGGTGAAAAAAGAATATAAATTTCAGTAGCTCAAGAATGCCTCGATCTATCGAACTGAAATTCGAGTCCGATAGATAGATCGATCGAGTTGAATCTCAGGATTTCCCAATTTCCAAAAATTCACCAAGTCCAATGTGTTACACTTACATCTGATCAGGCGAAGCAAATTCAACTTCCGTGCCGGTGTCTCAGAAAATCGTCCAGCGACATTTTCAAGCATAGAACGAGAAGAAGAAAAAGGTCGCGAAGGTATCGCCACGTCGACGACTCCGAAGAGCCTTCTCGAGGCTAGCTCCGGCCATCGCGAAGGGTCATCAGGGATTCGAGGCGCGTATAGTCTCGAGCGAACTATACGCGTTCTCTTTCCTTTATCATTTCTGTTAGCGCGGCGAGGGCTTCGCCGGTGGTGTCCAGCGATCTCGTTCCCTCCGCGGCGCCGAGGACGCCGAGAGGAAACTACGTAAATGGAGAAACCGAAGAGAAGCTGCCGGCTGATGCCGGTTCTTCACCGCGGCAGACAGCGCGACGACGAGGAACACTCCGGAAGGTTATCCAATGTTGTCGATGAAACATATCGAGGGGGGAAAGAAATTGAAAGAGCTTTTACGGAATCAACCGGCGCGGATACTTGTGTAACGACGGGAAAAAGGGGTCATTGAGCGGGCTCTACACGGGAAATAACGATAAGGGGAACCCGGGTCGTCGAGGCAGCACACGCTCGATAAGGCCAATTAAGAAACTATCGAAATTTATTCACTACGACGAAACATGCGTGAGTCTCTTGGAATATTTATCGCACGGTGTTGAGAGAAACATTTCAGTTCTTTTTTTTTTCTTCATATCGTACGTTGGAGATACTCGATGAAATTCGGAGTAGCGAAGAAAGGCCCTACATTGACCAACGGGGTAAAACGGACCACTGATAACCGAGGAATATTTGAAGATAGAAAAAATTATAGTTGACTAGATAAGTGACGAAAAATATGCCAGTAAATGGTATTTCATTACACTCTTTGGTTTCTTCGACACCGAAGAAATAGTTTAGCTATGAAACCTCTCGCCGCTCTTATCTCGCGATGTAAGTGACACGTGTGGCCAGGTGATGGTCGATAAAAAATTTAAAGGTATACTGATTTATATATAAAACATATATGTTTTTTTTATAGAACCATTTTAGTTTTTTTTTATGGCACGTAGTAAATATTCGATGGTATTCGGGGTAGCGATGAAAGACGTATTAAGTCTGCAAATTTGTCGATGGGGTAAAATGGACCACTGATAATGGAGAAATATTTTAAGAAACAAAAAAATAATAGTCGACAAGATAAGCGACGAAAAATATGCTAATAGTTGGTATTTCATTAAAGTTTTCGGTTTCTTCATCACCGAAGAAATAGTTTGACTATAACACCTCTCGCCATTTTTATCTCGGGATGTAAATTATAATGGTAGGCAGGTGATAATGGATAAAGAATTTTAAGGTATATGCAGATATACATAAACTATATACGTGAAATATATACTTTTATTTTAAAAGAAATAATTCATTTTTTTATCTCTCGTTAGAAATACTCGATGGCATTCGGGGTCGGGAAGAAAGGCGGATTAACCCTGCAGGGTTATTCCGCTTTTCTTGTCGGCCTTCCCCTCGGCGGTTGGTCAAGTTACAATCTGACCAACGGGGTAAAATGGACCACTGATAATCGAGAAATATTTAACGAAACAAAAAATTATACTTCACTGGGTCAAAAAAATATGCCAGTAATTGGTATTTCATTAAACTCTTCGGTTTCTTCGACACCGAAGAAACAGTTTGACTGTAACACTCTGGCCGTGCTTATCTCGGGATGTAAATGACACTTGTAGGCAGGTGATAGTCGATAAAGGATTTAAAGGCTGGCATACGGATATATCTAAAATATACACGTTTTTTCTCCGATAGAGAAAACGTAGGTGAAGTTTACACAAGCGATAAACACTAACTAGACGGCTCGTGAAGCGACAGAAAAGAGTCGATGCGCGCGATACGTTATCGAGCCGAGCTCGAAGGGGTTCGAAGTTGAAATTTGTATTGAAATATTTAGGTATAAAAAAATCATGTTACCGATATATTATTATATTATGTTAGGCGAGCGCAGGAGAGCAATTTCGGATAAATATAAGTAGATTTTTTTTTACTTTTCAAACCTTGTCTGCTGTCGCGTTGTATAAAAATCCTGATGACGCGATACGGTGGTCTCGGAAATTCGGAATTCTCCAAGCGACATAACAACGTATATATTCATAACTTCGTGACGATCACTCGCGATCACTTTAACGACCGTCGAAGAAAAAAAAACTATTTTTATCGATGAATAATTGATAATGGAAAAAAACGAATATTTTAAAACACTGGTGAATAACGACGGATGAAACACGATGCGGAAATGACGATGAATAATTAAAACCAGCACTCGAAGCTCGTGGTCACTGAATTCCGTATTAATTGCACGCGCGTGTACGATCGTCGGCGTGCTCGTAATAATCGATCGTGCCCGGTGGCTCGATCGAGGAAAACGCCATCTCGATCGTTATATTGTGCCGAAGAAACAACAACAACGTGATCGCGAGACCACGATGAAGACGAGACAGAGTTTCGATGTTGCGCGATGCGCGTGTTGGCGCAGACTGGAGTCCGTGTGCAGATGCCGTATACACTACCGATCCCCACTCCGAAATCCGGCACTCTCGAGATCGTGGAGGCGCCCAGCCACATCCGAGCATCGAGCTCGGAACGATGGTGGTGCGGAATTTCTGTTTTACCGACTGTCTTCCTGTAGAATTTCTCTTATTTCTCTAATTTCTCTAATTTCTCTTATTTCTCTTATTTCTCTTATTTCTCTTATTTCTCTTGTTTCTCTTATTTCTCTTATTTCTCTTATTTCCCTTAATTCCCTTATTTCGCTTGTTTCTCTTATTTCACTTATGTCTCTTGTTTCTCTTGTTGCTCTTATTTCCTTTATTTCTCTTGTTTGTCTTATTTCTCTTACTTCTCTTATTTCTCCGACTTATCTTCTTTTTCGTACTTTTATTAGTTGGCACGACTAAAGCTGAAAAGAAAATACTCGCAGTTCCAAACTACCTGAGGTGTTTAAACTGGAGATGCGACATTGGCTGCAATGCAAAGAGTAGTTTCGCTACTTTTTCGTGCTATCGGTGCAGACGGTCGGTACATCACGAATACCAATCGAGCTCCAGTTAATGTTATCGCCATCGCCATTCGGATTACATCGGAAAGATAAAAATCGCGACAATGCGACGAAGGCGCAACGGAGTTCGATGCTACGTGATGCGCGTATTGGCGCAGACTAGAGTCGGCGTGCAGATACCATTTACACTACCGATCCCCACTCCAAGATCCAGCACTCTTGAGATCGTGAAGGCGCCCAGCCACATTCGAGTATCGAGCTTGGAACGACGACGGTAGCAGAATTTCTGTTTTACCGATTGTCTTCCGGTGAAATTTTTCTTACTCGACAAGCTTATAAAGCTGAAACGGAAATTCTGGCAGTTCCGAACTACCTAAGGTGTTTAAACTCGAAAGGCGACATTGGCTGCGATGCAAAAAGTAGTATCGCTACTTTTTCGACCTCCAATTAACACTAACGTCATCGCCATTCGGATTGTGTCGGGAAGATAAAAATCAATAGATTTTTGTGGATGAATGCAATTTTTACTTACGTTGACGGATAGACGACTGGTTAACGAGTGGACTTTTTCCTGTGCGTCGACCAATTCCCGCCGAAGTTTTCTCAGCTCGTGCGCCTGCTTCTCCTCAGCTGAACTGTAGAGACTGCTCGCGGTCGATACCAAAGAGACCGATGAACCGTGAACTGGGAATTTAACATCGAACAAAAAATTTAGAAACTGGGTTTGTCGATAATTCTATTTAATTCGAGGCGATACACTGTAAAATAAATCGTATGAAATTTAATGTACCGGACTGGAAGTATTGGTATAATGAACTGGTATTTTTTATTTCGTGTACAATTGTGATGCAACATTAATGTTCATTAATTAATGTACTTAAAAAATTGAAAATACTTTATTTAAAAAAATTTACTTTAATTTCAATGAAAAAGTATATTAATTTTTCATCACAATTGTACATTAAATTTAATGTACCAGGTTTTACATAAAAACGTACAGTCCACTACATTAAATTTACAATTCTGTTTATAGTGTAAATTATCGATACTCACTGTCGTCATCCTTGTGAACGTGTTGATAAAGGTTCGGTGGTTGTCTCGAGGCGTGCGTGGGAGTCGGTGAAGTCGGCTGTGACCAGTGTTGTCCGGCGCCTCCGGTCGAGCCAACAGGCACACTGTAGTAAGGCTCGGCCCCGATCCCCATACCGACTCCTTCCTCGCCGACCGACGATGAAGCTCCGCTTCCACGGGCCAGCATCGACGGATACATTTTCTCGCTCTTGGTCGATCTGATGATTAAAACACACAAAAAACAAAACAATTTTATCGTGTTACCAATAATTTACGACGAAACACATTATGTCAACTATATCTTATAATTTAATTACTACATGTTAGACATTTTTTAAATTAAAAAAGACATGTTGAGAAGGATTGTAGTTACGGTGTGTCATAATTAGAAGTTGTCCTCTACAGTTACACAATCATTGGCATATATGTAATAATTTCATCACGGATAAAAAATAAACATCTTTCTGAAGATGACCCCGAACGGGGTCAAAAATTCAATGAAAATCAGATAAAGAGAATTCCTAAATTAGATCGTTCCAAAGCCGCAGTATGTTGAAGAAAAATAATTTACGACACTGTAAGGTTTTTAGAACGCTCGTATTTGTCATTATTTCACGTTTAATGGAAAAAGAAGATGCTGGACAAAGTTACACAATTGACAATTGTCCAAATTAGATAAAATGACATGTATCTAACAATCTCATAACAAATAAAAGATAAACATTTCTGAAGGGGACGCCAGGCTAAAAAATTGAGTCTCGACAATGAAAATCAGATAAAAAGAATTCCCAAATTAAACCATTCCAAAGTCTTGAATAAAAAGCATCGAAGAAAAATAATCTACAACACTGCAAGTTTTTTAGAACCCTCGAATTTGTCAATGTTTTATATTCAATGAGAAAAATAAAATATGAAATAAAAATCTTCCATAAACTACAGGACGAAATCCTCTACAGCGGTACTTGTGAGCTTAACGAAGGAGCGTCTCGCAATTCCGAACGAATCGGAAACTTCGTCTGTTTCCAGTGGATTGAGAGCATCGAGTGCACTCGAGGCAGAAACTCGTAACGAGTGCACTCCATATTGCTCGTTAATTCAGTTCAGGGACCGTGCCGTAAATCATCGAAGTATCGACATCGATAGACTAGAAGTGAACTGGTAACAGATGAAAGAGAGCTTTGTCAACATGCGCGGGTAAAAGGGGGTAATCCGATTGATTGGCAACGGACAAACCGCAATGAGCGGCTGAACAAGCGTCGCCTCTACGTAACACGGCGTGTAACGGCCAATCAATTTATCTCGACATTGATTTTTTAAATATAGTTTCACGGCAGAAGGATAAACATGCGAGAGAGTAACATGAAACTTATGTAATACATAAACGACAAAAACGACGACAATATTGTATAGACATTGTATTTTGCATTGACACACACGAGTGCATAGAAATCGCGTGTACTATTAGGGATGCATCACACATATATTCCCAACCAAAAGTTTAATTCGATCAAAATTTTAGTACTCCGTGATCTGCCAGAAATCTCAAAACAAATCAGCTGTATTAATGATGTCAACACTTTTGATTTTTCATACTAATAAAATTCATGTGGCTTCTAGAAAATCAATGAATTCATTTGAAAAGCGAAAAAAATATTTACTGATTATTTGTTGAACAGTATTTTTAGCAATTCGTCAATAACTTTTTGACATTATTATTATGCAAAATTAATATTCTTAGCAACTTTGATGCAGTTGATTTTTTCAGGTTTTTATACCAATAGAAAGTGTTCAAATTCTCACTGAATCTCACTCTTGGCTGAGAATGTACGTGAGAAGCGTCCTTAAAAGCTCCAAACGACCCGGCGAAGGAAACGTGTATCGACAGTTTAGCAGTACAGCAGCGATAAGAGAAAAGAGAGCAAAGTGAAACAGTGGACTGAAAATAGCACATAAATTGTGACAAAGAGACGACGCTGAAGTATGTCGCACGTGTGTTGGCACAGAGGTAGAGGAATATATTCTCACTACCTTGGAAAAGTCCTGTCCCGCAGATAGCTAAAATGATATCAAAGACTCAGCGTTAATATCCCGATTGGAATTGCAATAGACGTTAAAGTTTTTCTCGTGTTTTTTTTCTTGTGTGTTTTAATATCATTTTTGATACCCTTTAATCTCGCTTCCGTCTTCAGTTCGCACGAGCCTAAAATATACAGCCGCGATTACAATCGTTCCATGGCGTTGTAACGACGACTATTAATGTTGTGCCACGGACAGAGGCGAACAGCTCACCTGATAGAGTTGCTCCTGTTCAATCGAGGCGGTGCAGGTGATCCGGTCGAATCTCGTTGGTGCATCAGAAGACGTGCGTGAGTCAGGCTCGCCCTGTGCGAACCGAGAGATTCCACGCTGTCGGCTTCGCACAATCCCATCCCTGAGCGGCAGCATGAAATAAATGAAACATAAATTAATTACAACATTCTGTACAGCGGACAGTAAATAAATAGTACTTTACAACCTACGTCACAGTCTCTTCGTGTAATGTTCGCTCGGTGCGAAAACTGCCAGTTTCGCACCGAGTGAAGTAAAATAATAATTAAAAAAAAACACAAATTGTTGAATTTTGCGTACCTTGCGACCGACCGCTGGGTGTGTAGGTATTGCTGTGTCTCATCCAGGAGGTCGAGTAAGGGCTGTTCGGTGCGTAATAACCCTGCATATCGGGAGCGGCGTAATTGCTGCAGGTGTCACTGAGGCTACCGTCGGAGGGTTTCAGTACCCGCGGCGAGAAGCTGGAGGACGTTGGCCCTCCACCGCTGCTGCTGCTGCCACCGCCTCGATCGCGATGATGAGCAGCTGCGAAGAGGGCTGTAAACTCCGGACTTCCCGGCTTAGGGAGGCTCTGGGAGCCGAGCATCAGCCGGTCCCTCACCGATTGCGATAACTGGCTGGCGCTCGGTCCGGTAAGGCTGTAACTCTTGTAATGGTGGCCCTGATTGCTCGAATTCGAGCTCGAGTTCGCCTGAAGCTCCGTCGTACAAGTCTGCGTACCGCCCGAAACTTTGACCTGGTGGGAATGAAAAAAAAAATTATTATTGTCGATCATCTTTCAAGTTTTATTCAAATTTTTCAACTTACATTCGTTCTAATTTTCTATTAATTTGAAATTTACCTAAAAGTCTCTTCATTAACTGATTGTTACCTTCGTTCTAGGCACTGCACTAACTTGTGCTGTTCTTGTCGGATCCTTTCCACCATTTTGGACCCCGTTTGGACTGGGACTCGTACCAGCACTGTGCCTCTTCACGTAACCAAAGCTCTGCGGTACACCCCTGACCTTGCTGCTGCTACCGCTGCTGGTGGACGTACCCGAGGAAACTTTCTGCGGTTTCTCGCCATTCGCGTACTCGGCCATGGCCTGCTTTCGGTGTTTGTCCTGTTAACAGAGGTAATCAGTTAAGTGCTTACGCCACAGTAAAATTTCAACTTTTGTCCTAACAGTTTATTGTGTCAAGAATATTTAGTTAAATTTTTATGTCGAAATTCAACAAATTACGAAAGTTAGGGACCGTTATGTGGAAAGTGGACCCTTAATTGCAGTTTTTTAATTTTATTATTTTGGAGCTAATTGCTCGTTAAAACGACGTAAATTTTTCTTCACCTGTGATCGCCGTGAAGGACTAGGACTGGAAGGTGCCCCATCCTTTTCCTTGTCTCTGTCCCTCGCAGCTCCAGCCTCTATGTATTTCTTCCATTGCTGACTGTTCGAGTTACTCGAGTTTGGCGAATTGTTGGCGTTCTGCTGTTGTTGCTGCTGTTGTTGCTGTTGCTGTTGTTGTTGATGCTTGAAAGCCGAATTCTCCGTCTGCTGAGAACTATCGGACTTTTTAACGTGCGGATGATGACCGCTTCCGGGATGCCGGGAAGTCACGACACGGTACACCTGTTGTGTCCCTTGGGGGGTGGCCGAACCACTGCCGACGCCACCCCCCACAACCACGCTCCCGCCACCCGGCACTCTCTGTTAAAAAAAAATAAAATTTACATCAATTATTCATCTCGTAAATATTTATTTATTAATTTTTTACATAAATTTGTTAAGTTTGTTAATATTTTTCAGCAAGCAGGTCGGTCATAGAATAAAACTGAGGGTGAGCATCTGGGACTTCGAAGTTTATTAATGAAATTTCCATTTCTGCTCCGGACCAACGTTTCGGAGCTGCCCTTGTCGTAGCCACAATAACGACTCACGGTTTCCACACCTTTGTCTACCGACGGAAGTCCATTTGGCATGTTACTACCCCGATAGCGATTCGCCTATAAACTCACGAGCGAGCCAGCGATTCACCCCTTTTTTGACCCATTTACTTATTCCCAAAAAAAAAAAAAAAAATTAACTGGCCACTTCAAGATGCTTTTCTAGAATTAATTCGGCACACAAATGAGCCCCGTAGCATCCTGACAGTTCATCGGCTTCCGAGCTCAGCATCGATTCACCCCTCTCCACATGTAGGGGAGGGCGGGGCAAAATGGGGCACCGGGGCAAAACGGGGTTTTCGGGCAAAACGTCATTTTCCAATAATTTTTGGATGCCGAATTCGCCCTATCGGATACATCAGCCTTTCTGCCCAGTTTTGTCACCTTCTCCGATCCAAAAATGATTGGAAAATTTAGTTTTGGCCAAAAACCCCGTGTTGCCCCGTTGCCCCATTTTGCCCCGCTCTCCCCTACTTATCCCCAAAAAAAATAATAAAAAAATTAAAAAATAAAAATCGACCAGTGACATCAGAACTCGTTTTTAGAATTAATTCGGCACACAAATGCGCCCTGTAGCATCCTGACAGTTCACCGGCTCCCGAGCTCAGCATCGATTCACCCCTCTTCACCCCACTAACTTATCCCCAAAAAAATAATAAAAAAATTACAAAATAGAAAACAACCAATGACATCCAAACTAGTTTCTATAATTAATTTGGCACACAAATGCGCCCTATAGCATACTTGACCGTTCACCGGCTCCCGAGCTCAGCATCGATTCACCCGTCTTCACCCCACTAACTTATCCCCAAAAAAATAATAAAAAAATTAAAAAATAGGAAACAACCAATGACATCCAAACTAGTTTCTATAATTAATTTGGCACACAAATGCGCCCTGTAGCATACTTGACCGTTCACCGGCTCCCGAGCTCAGCATCGATTCACCCCTCTCCACCCCATGTACTTATCCCCAAAGAAAATAATAAAAAAATAAAAAAAAATAAAAATCGACCAGTGACATCAGAACTCGTTTTTAGAATTAATTCGGCACACAAATGCGCCCTGTAGCGTATCGATTCTCGAGCACCGGGGCATGCCGTACCCTGCGGCATGATTCAGAGCTCCGCCGTCTAGAACTACAATACTGTGTGCGTAAGAGGGTGGCAGGACCGTTGTGGGGTGGGAGTGCGTGAATAGCTTTCCGTCCCGCTCTGTCCCTCGGCCGGCACACGACCGGCTCCGGGCTCGTTCGAGCGGCTGTGGGATCTGCGAGGCTCGCAGAGGGGCCCCAGTGACTCATGGGGGTTGGGACGGAGAGCCGCTGCCACCGTTCCGCGCTGCGTGCTTCGCCTTCCTTCGGCTCTTCTGTAATGTACTACCACCAACTTCTAAGTCCGTTCTACTCCGGACTGGCGACCTCCGTGGCTCTCGCGCGGTGCGAACAATGCATATGTATAACCGCACGGTTTATACGGGCGGAGGGAGGAGAAGAAACAAAGAAGATTTCACGCACGAGGCAGTCGCCCTCCCCGCTCGCGGTCTTCGGGTTAAAGCGTCTTGGGCGTTAAGGCGACGTTCACAACGCCGAAAGCCCTCGCCGCACCGCCTCGGCATCCTCCATGCCCCTACGGGAAAAATAACAAATATTCTCCGCGGAGCTTTTTCTCTTTCTTCATACCGGAGCCTTTGAAGAGCCTCCGCGGCGCCGACGCGCCCAATAAAAATAATCAATCCACCAAAAAGTGTACCTCCTCACCGGAGCTTCACACCCCGAAATTATCTTCTTTTTTTAAGTGGATGCAACGGTTCGGAAGTTTTGAATAGATTGTTTCTAGATTTTTTTTTTGGAGAGGAAGAAGGTGGGAAAAAAATTGTTTAACATATTTTGAGTCTGAAAGGATGACATAAAAAATTTGGTAAACTTGCCGGCGAGAGATTTGTTTTGAGCTCGGAACTGCGTCACTCATCATTTCGCTACTTGACGTCCAGTTTTTTCAGTGGATGCAAATTGTTTCTACATTTTTTTAGCATTGACAAAAGCCTGACATTAAAAAAAATATATTCCCTGATAGGTGTTTTGAGTCTGAGAGGCTGTCACAAAAAATTTGCGATTTTTTCATCGAGCGGATTGGTTTAAGCACGGAACTGTGTTACGTACTATTTCGCTACCTGACGTTCAGTTTTTTAAGTGGAGCAACGGTTCGGAAATTTCAAATAAATTGTTTCTACATTTTTTTTAGCTTTGAAAAAAAGTTGGCATTTTTAAAAATTCTCTGCCCGATATTTTGAGTCGGAGAGGCTGAATTAAGAAAATTTGACAATCTTTGCGGCGAGTGGTTTGTTTTAAGCACGGAACTGCGCCACTCACCATTTCGATATCTGACGTTCAGTGCCACGTGCGGCTGCGAGCCGGCATCGGTCACGAAACGAAACTTCACTCTCTTCGGTTTGTAGATAAATTGCGCCGGGTATCGAGTCTTTCATTAAATTTTATCTTACATGTCGATAAATGAGATTCCTATAATTTAAAAAACACGAGTCACACTTGTACTCATACATTGAAGGCACCTCATGTGAGATAATGAATTTTGTATAACAATCACGGCACTGTTTCCACAAGTTCACCAACCACCCGCCTTAATTCCGATCATTTCTAGAACCAAACTAATCCGGAAGAATCCGAAGAAAAAAAAATAAACCACAACTCCAAAAAATAATAACAAAAAAAAATGTAAAATATAATTTTCCCGCCAATTTTTGGAGTAATTTTTCTTGTCGTCCCGGAAGTGAACAACACTTTATTTTTCAAGGCTCCGGGAGGATTACGCTGATCCTTGCCTTCCTTTTAACCGTGGAACACACGAACAGCTCGAACGTTAAGCGTCGACTAAGTCTGGTAGGGTCGACGATCCATTGCTCACCGATTGTACTCCCCCTCTTGGAGGCAGTTTGGACTCTTTCTATGCCATCAGCAACGATACCAGATATGCTTGTTCGCTGGGTGGCGAGAAATAAAAAAACACACAACCAACTGCCGCTGCCTACCCCTATGTAACAGTGAAGCAGATACCCCTACCCCCATGATAGTCGATCGTACACAGTATCGTATTTAATACAGTTTTGTTTGCGGCATGCGAGACTCTGCTATTGATTCGAATTTCGGTGGCTCTTCGAGGGTGGTTCTTCGATCACGGTTGGGTCATGATTTCGGGCATTTATTTCCCCGCATAATCATTTTTAATAAGGCTTTTTAAATTAGCATTGAAAATATTCCATGCTAATTAAAAAGCCTCGTTAATAAAAATCCTCACGCGCTCGAATTATCTCTCAATTTGCCCACGATAGTCGTTCGTACATAGTATCGTATTTAAGGAAGGAGTCTCGCTGCGCGCTGACTTCGCATAAGTTCGACAACAATAAGAGAAAATTGCAAGTAGTTCGCGATGGTGTAAAAATCTGAAAAAATCATGCATACTAAAGGTACTGAGAAGATTAATTTTGCACAATAATAATTGCAAAATGTTATCAACAAATTCATCAAAAAATTAATTGGTTAACAAAGTACCCGGCAACAAAACTTTTTTTTTATGAAAATGATTCGTTTATTATTCTGAATACGTATGAATTTTTTTCAGAAAAATAAACGAATAATTGTCATGAAAAAAAGTGTTATTGCAGGGTAATTTGTTAAGCAATTAATTTTTTGATGAATTTGTTGATAACATTTTGCAATTATTATTGTGCAAAATTAATCTCCTCAGTACCTTTAGTATACATGATTTTTTTCAGATTTTTACACCATGACGAACTACTTGCAATTTTCTCTTATTGTTGTCGAACTTATACGAAGTCAGCGCGCAGCGAGACTCCCTCCTTAAGTTTGTTCATACATAGTAGCATACATAGTATAATTTTGTTCGTACGTAAATCGTACATAGTATCGTATTAAGTTTTGTTTTCGACATTCGAGACTCTACTATTGATTCGCCTTTATGGGGCCAACAAAAAAATTCCCGAAATCATAACCCTGCCCTGATCTAAGAAGCACCTGGCCGGTGGTTCTTCGAGGGAGGGTCATGATTTCGGGGATTTTTTTCTGACTCATTATTTTCACAGCCTATCACAAAGCCTCGTTAAAAAAGAATTTCATAAGCTATTATATTCCTCACGCTCGAATTATCCCTCAATCTACCTCTCACAATATCTCCACATGATAGTCTTCAATACATAGCATCGTATTTCATTTAGTTTTGTTTTCAACATGTGAAACTGCTAATGATTCAAATTTCGAGGTCGGTTCTTCAACCAGAGCAGCTTCGTTATTTCGCGAATTTGTTTTTCCTCCTCATTATTTTCAATGCCAATTTAAAAACCTCATTAAAATAAATCTTCGCGCGCCCGAATCGTCCCTCAAGCTTTCGCCTCTATCGAATGAGCGAGAAATAAATATGCTTTACCGCGGCTCTAAGAGTAAAAAAAATCCCATTTCCTCGACGTCAAGCCCTCGTAAGAAAAAAAAAAAAAAAAAATACACGTTCAAAGTTCGCTAGGGGGTTGGACGGAAGGATGAGGATTATCCGGGGTGGATTACCCCATCCACGTGGCGTCGGCAGGTCTGACGACGCCATCGGTCCCTCGTCGGTTAGAAAAAGCTCGGAAGCAGCAGCTCCCGAGAGCGTCAGGGTTTTTCCACCTCGAGAAGCCGTCCTATACCTCCGTACATATTATAGTTGCTTACAATATCGGCGGCTTGGAACGAAACGGGCGTAAGACTCGTGTCAAGGCTCTACGAGTTACGACCTTTTTATTCCGCACCGTGGACGCAACATACTATGCCATATTTATGTATACAGCTCATTCGCGATAACCGTCGGAGTTTATTATTTCACAAGGCGAAAAAAAAAGCTCGAGTCCGGTGAGCGAGATATAGCGAGAGAGATATCGATTCTATTCGAAGCGACCTGGCGTGACCCGGCTGCATAACTCAGAGGCGACGCACGAGCCTCTAATCTTCCCGCCGTCTTCCTTGCATCGACTTTACAAGCCAACTTTCAGACGAGTCAGCAACTTGTACGGGCTTTTGTAACGGAGTTCCGGAGCGGCCAGTGTCGGATGGAAGGCTGTAGTGCTCGAACTCAAGTGTAAGTGCAAACCCGAAGTTCAATCTTGAGTTCCGAGTGAATATTGCACTAGAGTGAAGATTAAATTAAAGGTCAAAGCTAACCACGAAGGGCGCTTCCACCATCAAGGAAGCACGAATGAAAATAAAAACTTAAGTTTCAAACTTAAGTATGGAATTTCATGAAATTGAAAACTTTGGTTCCAAAGTTAAGTATTGAATTTCATGTAATTGAAAATTTTGGTTCCAAAGTTAAGATATTGAATTTCATGAAATTGAAAACTTTAGTTCCACAGTTAAGATATTGAATTTCATGAAATTGAAAACTTTGGTTCCAAAGTTAAAGATTGAATTTCATGAAATTGAAAATTTAGGTTCCAAAGTTTAGTATTAAATTTCATGAAATTGAAGGAGATGGCGACAAAATCGCATCGTCTTTACAAGCCGACTTTAAGATGAGTCACTGATCCGTAGGGGCTATCCTAACGAAGTTTCGGAGAGGCTGGTATCGGCTAGACCGTTGTTGTAAGTGCAAACCCGAAGTTCAATGTTGAGCACTGAAGTGCAGGTTGAGTGAAGATCAAATTAAAGGTAAAAGTTAACATCAAAGGGCGCTTCCACCGTGAAGGGAGTCCGAATGAAATTGAAGGCTCAAGTTCCAAACTTAAGTATTGAATTTCGTGAAATTTAAGGAGATGGTAATAAAATCATGACCTCGATGTCTAAAATCATAAATGCATTGTCTAATAAGTAGTAATAATAATAACTGTAAAGCATCTAATAAAATGTAAAATATCTAATAAAATAGAAAATATCTAACGATGTCGTATATGAAACTGGGACTTTATTCCTCTTCTCCATCATGCAGGGTTTTTTTTTACTGCTCTCGCGCTTGCCGCGCTTCAGTAATATCCCGAGTTCGCTCTTACACGCCGGTACTTTGCTGCGGTAGCCAAGCAGAGAATAACAAAGCCAGAGTCAAAGTAGTCGGGAAGCCCGGAGGCGCAGTTTCGAGGACCCGCCGGGTGCTTCCTGTATTTGACCCCTTTTACGTTCTCCACTAATATTCACGAAGCTTCTTCTGACGTCGTCGAGCGTGAACCCTCGTATGCATTTAATGGTCTCTGTATATACTTTGCACAGGTAGAAGCCTCCGACAAACTTCATCAAACTGCTAGTGCATACATTCCTATTTAAACAGATGCCCGAAATACCATTTCAAATATTCAACCCTGAACCGGGGGTGAAATCATTTTCATTAAAACGGATCGCGGTTAATCGAGATTTTACTGTACTCGAGTTAACCCAGCTGCACGTAGGCTGCAGTGTATATAAATAACACAAGTGCACACATATTAGTGTACGCATTCCGCCAGTGCATACAGTTCTGCTTAAATGCATGCCCCAAATTCCGTCTCCTATTTTATTTTCCCATTTACGAACTCGGTACAGTATTCAACCCTGAATCAGGGTGAAATAACTTTTATTAAAACGGCTCGCGGCTAATTGAGATTTTACTGTACTCTAGTTGAAACAGCTCCACCTGGGCTGCAATTTATGTAAGTAACGCAAGTGCATACAGTTCTATTTAAATAGAGTCCCGAAATACCGTCTCCTATTTTACTTTCCCATTATCGAAATTAGTACGGTATTCAACCCCGAATGAGGGTGAAATTATTTTTATTAAAACGGCTCGCAGTTAATCGAGATTTTACTGTACTCGAGTTAACCCAGCTGCACGTAGGCTGCAATGTATATAAATAACACAAGTGCGTACATATTAGTGTACGCATTCTGCTAGTGCGTACATGTTAGTGTACATATTTTGCTAGTGCGTACATATTAGTGTACATATTTTGCTAGTGCGTACATATTAGTGTACGCATTCGGCTAGTGCATACATTTCTGCTTAAATACATGCCCCAAATTCCGTCTCCTATTTTATTTTCCCATTTACGAACTCAGTACAGTATTCAACCCTGCATCAGGGTGAAATCTCGATTTAACCAACCTGCACCTAGTCTACATTTTATGTAAGTAATACAAGTTACACATACACATTCTGCGGTACGCATTTTGCTAACGTGTACAATTCCGTTTAAATAAATGCCCGACATTTCATCTCCTATTTTACTTTCCAATTTACGAACTCGGCACAGTATTAAACTCTGAATCACGGTGAAATTATTTTTATTAAAACGGCTCGCGGTTAATTGAGATTTTACTATACTCGATTTAACCAACCTGCACCCAGGCTACAATTTATGTAAGTAATACAAGTTGCACATACACACTCTGCGGTACGCATTTTGCTAACGTGTACAATTCCGTTTAAATGAATGCCCGAAATTTCGTCTCCTATTTTACTTTCCCATTTACGAACTCGGCACAGTATTAAACTCTGAATCACGGTGAAATTATTTTTATTAAAACAGCTCGCGGTTAATCGAGATTTTTCGGTACTCGAGTTAACACAGCTGCAGTGCATGTAAGTAACACAAATACCAACTTCAGTTTTTTATAGTACCGGGAGTTTCCGTTCCACAAATGTGTGTGCCCGATCCACCGAGGAACAACGGTCACGGAACTCTTTATAGTGCCCATTTGAATGTGTACCGGTGCACGAAAGCCCCGCGGTACGTATTGCATAGCTGCACTGTGTGTGAAAAGCACTTGAATTTCTCTCGAGCACCAGAATCCCAAGAAGCAACTCTTGGCCTCCCCCCGAGGGCCAAACAAGAAAACCTACCCTCGCTTCTGCTGGCCTCACTTTAATGCAACCTACAACACAACTCGGTCGTCGCTCGGTGACGCCGCTCGCTCACGTAATCCGCTTCAAGCCCTTCATGGATCCAGTCGGGTGAGGCAACGAGCATTTTTATTGCCGGTTTGATTCCACCGGCTCATTTATATTTCCCGAAGAGGCTTGCCCACTCAATTGCCTCTTTTCAGTTCTTTATTTTTTATTATTTTTTACTTCGTGTGCTCTTGGCTGCGTAACCTTTTCGTAACTGCAGGGACTCTTCAGTTATTCTATCTTTCCTTCCTCCCGCAGCATTCGAGTACATGGCGTCCAGGAAAAAGTCCGTACGAAAATTAAGGACAATTTCCAGCTCCTTTCCAGGTTGTGTTGGGGCATTCATTTTAAGAAATGAATATATGCATATCGCGCGTGACGTACGAAATAACATGTAGTTATTTCGTCGAAATACGTGGCAGTTCGTTTTAAAAAATGAGAAAAACATTTACCGAGGTAAATATAAATTTTTTAACAAACCCACATTTTCGGGGACATAAATAATTCAAGGACATTGGATAAAATTCAAGAACATTCCAAGACTTTTTAAGGTCAGGCAAACGCTCTCTATTTGCTCTCTATTTGCTCTCTATTTGCTCACTATTTGCTCTCTATTTGCTCTTTATTTGCTCTCTATTTGCTCTCCATTTGCTCTCTATTTGCTCCGTATTTGCTCCATATTTGCTCTGACTTCACTCTGTATTTGCTCTAATTTTAGTCCGCATACGATATTCTTAAACGAATCACGTAAACTGTACTCAACCTATCCTGTACTCAGACTTTTCAGCGCTTCGCTATATGTATCACTTGGTCCTTACGCGATTTATCCCAGGACACAATAAACTATCTACTCAAGTACATCTATCTACACAGAAAAAAAAATTGAATCAAGTAAAATTTGCTACTCTGAATTCGTACAATTTCATACCGGATTGAAACGATAACATGTCACCTTGACAGTCTTGCTGTCGTTGTTTCAATATCACATGGAATTGTAAGAACCGAGTAAGTACAATTGAAACAAACATTTTTTCTTCGGCAGCCCGCAAGCAAATGTTTTTTTCAGTGTATTTACTCAAGTACAATTTTGCGTGCTGAAGTTGGCTGATTAAGAAAATGAATACCCATATACCATCCAACTGGAATACACATATTCCGTCGCCGTGCCTCGATAGCACGGCGACTGTGTGTCTCGTTCAGGAAACGTCTGCAGGTCCGCGTCTGCAAGCGCAGCTGCGCGATGCAACAGCTGACGTTAGCGTGCGCGACCCGCGACTTCGAAGTTTCCATTCCATTGTGTGTGTATTTTTTCTTCTTTCTTTCCCTCTCCGTACCGCCCTTCGGCGAAAGGGGTGAACGGTCTCGTAATGCACTGTGACGTAGCTTCGCGATGGTTTTACCGACGGGGATTACTGTATTAGCGGGCCGGTTGATGCAGGGTGCGGGGTAAGCCGGTGCAAGCTGTGTAATCACGGATCCTCGCGTTTCTCCTGCGCTGCATTCGCGTGTCGCCGGTGCAATGTGTGCGTCTGCGGATGATTAACTCCAACGTCGGAATCAATGAGCGCGGACGGCGCTCGGTACGGAAAGCGAGTCTGCTCGGGCTGACGCGATCACCAGAGCCATTAGCGGAACACAAGACGGGAAATGGGTTGCGGAATTAATGCCCGATGCGTTATCGATCACCCGGTCGTTTCCACTCAGTTACTCGGTCAGCCGACGTCGGGGCAAAAAATTGATCCGTGCACGATGTACCGACCTTGTGATGGGATGGATGTCCGTGGGCAGACGAGTGATTGCCAGCTGGAATTGAGGCCAGGTCCTCGATGGTGAGCTCTGCCAGGGCGTCGCTGCCACCGCTGCAGCCCCCTAAAAGTCCCGCTCCGCAGCCACCGACATCCCTGGAGCTCGCCGATGGTCTCTTCTGCACCCTCCTCGAACCCGAGCTCACCAGCTCCTTCACACCCGACAATTCCCGCCTCGAGCCACCCGCATACCTGCAACAGAAAGACGACGGCGATTAAAAGTTGGACTTCGGTGGAACCCGAAGAATCTGGAGTTTGAACGGCTGTTGGGGCCGTAACGACGTCAAAGTGGATCGTCAAGAAAATCGAGTAGAGGAGTTGCTGCGAATCCACCGCAAACTGGGTGTTATCAGATCAAAAGCCTTTCTCGCTGGTTCCTTTGCTCGTTGCCCTTCTTGTCTTTTCTAATTAATCAAATTTTCGGGATTAAATTCGCGACGGGAGTCAAAGAGCTCTGGGGCTTTATCGCCCGAAGCGCGCGAGTTTCCAGACGGAGAGTCTGCTGGCGGATTCGTTTGCAGAGTAATTCGTACCGGCTTGATAACAATATTTTACCGGGCAGAAATCGACGAGGCGTTGGCGTGTCTGGCTCGCTGCAGCCCCCGAGGCTACGAGTAATGGACAACGGCGAGGCCAGGCTCGCGCTTTTGTCGAGACGAAGAAGCGAGGAGAGGATGGAAACGGAAGATTCCGGCAGGAGACTCGAAATAATTGCGACGAGTTGGGTTTTGCTTTTGTCCTGTTATTCTTGCCATTCGAGCTTTTTTACGGTTTTTTTTTTGTGTTGCTCTGACAAGCATATTTGATCGTGCGGCTACGAGGCGCGGGCTTTTTGGGATTGGCCCGGAGTTCCCCGTAATGAATTGGAATTCTCGATTACCGAGATTAGGACCATCAAAGCCAAATCCACTCGGCGCCCCGCGCCTCCCCGTTGAATGAGTAAAAGCCGTTCCGGTGGCGGAACCCGGAAGTGCTGGACCGTACACGTACTAAGCTTAATTCCCTTACGGCGCAATAGCTGACGCACTCGGTCAGCTTTACGAGACCCCCTTTTCACTTCGTTGCCGAATTCCTCCTTTTTTCCCATCTCGCCGTGAATTTTCCACTACCGACGCTGAGTTCTTTTTTCGCCTCCTCTTCAATCCGTTGGCAACCGATAAAAGGAAAGGTCCGAGAAACGGGAGGAGAGGAAGGCGGCTACGAAAACGAAGTTTACTCCGAGAGCGGATAAATCGATACGAAAAAGCTTGTAAACAAGTTCTCTCTCTTGAGTTTCCAATTTTTTACTTTTTTACTTTTCTCCGGTTTTCACCGCAAACAAGACGACAACGAAACTTCCCCGATCGTGTACAAAGTTCTCTTCGACTGTCACGATAATAGACGGGACGAAAGGAACACCGCCGGCTCCGAAGGAAAAGTACGATACACTTTTGTACATTCGTAACAAGAAGTTTGTCGTGAGGTTTTTTAAAGGGAAAAAATGTTGCGGCTTTTTTTATGTAGGTTCTTGTAGGTTTCTCGACTTCGACGAAGGATATCCGATAAATCCGGTGGAAGTCAGAGAAAGGAGGATGACGGGGAAGAAAACAGAAGTCTGCCCCGAAGTGCTGATGGATCGATCCAAGGTGTAGGGTTGCTGGGTTTCGAATTCCCTTCACGGGGTTTCTGTTTGAGCATCGTGGAACACAGTTTCGTTGCTCGTGAACATTTTTCCACCTCTGCTTCGCTGCTCCGAAAGTATGCTATTCTCGTTGATGTACGGGCGGGACAAGCCAATCAGATTTTATACCGGTTGTAAAAGTCGTATCGAAAGATGTGTAAAAGTCTAGACGAGATTCGCCTTATTTGAGAGTCGTATAGTCGACGACGGAATCGTCTTTGGAATTGGATTCGAATGCTCGCCGAATGGAAGAATAGAATAGACGGACCTAATAGGAAGTTTGGTTGGTCGTTAAACGACTTAATTACGAGGTATGGATAACATTTTTAGAATTTAACGATTTCACGCTACAACCACGTTCGTATCAATATTTGAGACCTAAATTTTGATTTTTGTTTTTCACATTCGAATGTCAATGAGGAAAAAGAAGTCAGCTAAGTATAGACTAAATCTTAGTGTTGTCTTGTAAAAAATACGGTATTTTGATTCCAAATAATAAAAAATCGTATGTTGTGCAATCGATTTCACCCTACGAAGCACCTTCGTATCAATGTCTGGAAGTCAAATTTTGATTTTTGTTTTTCATGCTCAAATTTCAATTACCGAGAGAAAGTGAGTTTAGTATTGACTAAATACGATACTTCGATTTCATGTAATTATAATAAAATCGTGCGTGCAATCGATTATTCCCTCTACAAACCATCTTCATGTCAATGTTTGAGCCCTGAATTTTGATTGTTTTAACTTTCAAATTTCAATTACCGAGCGGACGTGAGTTAACTATAAACTAAATCGTGCTGCTTACAAAAATACGGTATTTCGATTTCAAATAATAATAATAAAATCGTCCGTTCTGCAATCGATGATTGCATCCTCTCGTTTTTACAATGTACAAAACAACGCGGATTTACTATCATATCAATTCGGAAGATCTCGTGTCGCTCGCTGTAGAGTAAAAGGCACTTCCCTCAGTCTGACTATACAGTCTCGTGCCTCGTCTACTATAAACTATTAGCATAACAATAACAGCATGGCTCGATATCGTGCAATCGAGAAAGCGCAAAACAGACTGCATATCGTCACAATATATACGTATGCACAATACACACACACACATATATATAGGTATATATATATATACAGTTTCGGTCTGCTGCTGGAAGAAAGACTGAGGGCAGGCCGTTCACCCCGTGGCGAACGCGCCGGTACAACTGTGATCTCTCAAAACCCTTCCAATATCCCATGCCTTAAGTTTATCGATAAAACAAAACCAAAAATAAAAAAAAATTAAAATAATTATATTCTCTACCGTCATAATTTGTACATTGTAATAAAAGTGAAAAAAAACATATTAGCTACTTTTTTCACAGCCATAATATTCAGCTTGGTATGTTCCGGCGCGTCGGCAAACAGTGTTTTAAAAATAATGTCATGTATGAAAACAGCATTTAATTGATACCTCTTCGCTTCGTATCCTTATTCGAGCTACGGGTTCTCTTCGACAGTTGGGTAGCAAGCGACTTACGCAGCTTTTCTAAAAACCCTCAACACACTGAAAAACACGCACGAGACTCTCCCACTCTTCATTGTGTGTCCCCCGCACTGTCCACCCGGGACTCCCGAAACGAAACCGCGACTAATCGAGTAACGTTAAAGCCCTCGTTCTTCGTTGCTTCGTTAGGCCGAGCGTTGTTTTTATCATCATAAAAAAACCATGCAATTTTCATCGCGGTCTCCGGAGTCAAAAGGTTTTAATTCACCGGAAAAACTCGCGACCAGCGAGGGTCGGGAAAAAATAAAAAACCAGCCCTCCGCGTTAGGGGTAAATTAGCCCGACACCGGTAACGCTGCGTCTGCACTTTGACGCTTTTCATCGACGCGATTGGAGTCGAAGATTTGTTGTATTTTTTTTTCCCTCGTCCACTTTGGGGGTTCAATTTTTGAAGTTTTAGAGGTACGACGAACGGAAGAAGAACAGTCGGTGTGTTCTTTTCGTACCGTCCCGGAGGACTATCCGCTAACCTCGACTTTACGTCGTTCCCTTCGACGAGACACCCCCGGCCTCGCGTCGCCAGGCCATCGTCGCCACCACCCCTTGGTAGCCGACGTGCGCACCCTCACCCCGGCCTTTTCCCCTCCGCGGGGTGGAATTCACTGCCATTCCCCGACTTCGTTCGAGGTTGGGGTTTGGCGCCGCGAGATCGCACCACCGGCGGAGCTGCCGGTGGCGGAATCGATCGGCATCCTCGAGGATGTCCGGACGCCGTAGCCGACGATGCGAAAGTTTAAGCGTGTATGGGTGCGTTGTAGGTATACGCGATGGTTGAAGTGGGCTCCGGTGTGTCTGGGTGAAACGCGGCGAGACCCTCGGATTTCGATTCTGAGGCGAAATGCGGCGCGTGGCGCCATCTAGTGGCGTGAGCTCCAAACCTGACGAGGGGTGTGAAGAAGAAGAGGAAAGCCGAACGACCTTGGCGACGATAATTCAAGGGAAGAGGGCGAAAGAATTTGTTTCGTCGAGGCAACTGACGATCTAGTTTTAGGGAGTCTTTTTTTGGGATAGTTTGAGTGTTCAGAGCACAGTTTTGCACTTATGAGTCTGGTGTCTCTCATTATTGTAGATTTTCTTTGCCTCATGCATAATGGAGTCACTTGGCGGAGCGGCTTTATTAAAAAGAATTTCAGGGATCAAACACCGCTACTCGAGATTTATACCGTTCAGTGGGAGAGCGGGGGTTCGGTCAATAGCAATTTTCATCTCGGAGTCTCAAACTGGGTCCCGGGGAGGGTTTCACCGATAGACGGAGAGATCGGATCGTTTGAATAACAAATAACACCATGATATGTATTATTCATACTCTGGCTCCGACTGCGCCGTAATATTCGCGATAATGTAAACCATTATACTTTATACTCTCATATTTATCGGCAAACTTGTAAAGATGACGGTATTTTTTTTTTTTTGTAGATATTACTGGAGAACTCTGCAACGGTTAATTCGCGTGCGTCTGCGTACTTCGATTAGAAGACTGTCTAGTTCGCCGCGGATCCGGCAGATGGCCAAGTGGCGGTGCGCTTCTCGTAAGCGAACCGTTCCTCCCACACCTATAAAACTACCAAGCCGCTTAACGCTTTCTTGAAAAGAAAATGTAAACCATTATACTTTATAGTCTCATATAATATTTATCTGCCAACTCGTAAGTATGACTGTATTTGTTTTATAGATATTACTTGAGAACTCTGGAACGGTTAAGTTCGCGTGGGTCTGCGTACTTCGATTAGAATACTGTCTAGTTCGCCGCGAGTCCGGCAGATGGCCAAGCCGCCTTACGCTTCTCGCAAGCGAACCGATCCTCCTACTCCTATAAAACCATCAAGCTCCTTAACGCTTTCTCAAAAAGACTTTGTACGTGTCTCTTGAAACACAACTTAGCACCGAAAAAACGCGAGGCAGTGGAATGTGCGGCGAATGATAACGGAACGTGACAGACGTGCACTATCTCCAGTTCGTAAAAGGATGGAGCACATATTCGATAGCGGAGGTCGCATCGAAACGGTGCATGGTAGAGAATGGAAAGCTCGTTTGTAATTCCTGATGCGCACATGCCGAGATGCATAGGAGACGAGTCTGTCTGGCTGATAATGTTGTTTCAAGGAGACGAAGACGCCGGGTAGTCGCAGGACCGAGCGCACCGTGCAATACGAAGCAAAAGCTTCGCTCTCCTACTCGGAGTGCGAATAAGGACAATGCTTCACGGGGGGTTGACAAAGGAGCGGAGAAGGACGTGGCGCACGCGATCTTCGGTTATCTCCGCCGCAGCACCTCCGTTCGGCGATTGAATTCTCGATTCGCAAAGCATATATATGGAGCGCGAAATGCGAAGGAACAACGTCTCGGAGGCAGACGCGTTTGTCGCGTCAAGACGATTCCAACTTGGTATTCGATTTCAATGTCGAATCGAGACAAAAGATGCCATAACTGAATAAGAAGCATCCGAAGATCAACAACGATAAAGGACACCTTCGCACGTTCCACCGTGCGGTAAAGATTCAAAGCGAATCCAGAGCCGTTTCCTGTTTGGCACTCTTCCTCCTTATTGATATTCGGCATTCATTCCCCCAAACGCTGTCAGCATCCTTGGCCCCTTTTGGCTTTCACCCATCAAGCTTTTCACGGTTGAGCCCCGAAGCGTTGTTTTCACAACGCTCGAATCGGTGTTGGCTTCATAAACTCACACTCCAGCCAAGTCTCTCTTCTTCCATCCCCTGGCCTAAGTCATCGTCTCTCCCGTCGTTCTTCCGCGAAAAGTCCCTCAGGCACCTAACTCGATCGCGGCCTTAAGCATTGCGCGTATCATCCGCTTGAAACCCGACGCGCTTTTCGGAAATTCAATATACCAGCGACCCTCTTTCGCTTTGCCTCTTCGACGCGCACCCCCCCCCCCCCACCCCCTCCCCCCTCCTGACCAACTCTTCTCAACCCCTGTGCGCTCTTTCTCGCCTATTCGTCCCTCCCCAATGAGGACGAGGCTTCTCCCGCACCAACATCGAAACTCTCGCGTCCTCCACCGCCATGTGGGTCCTCCAACTCCTTCTTCACCGAACAAGAGCGGCGCCCCCCGGTAAAGTGAACGCGAGCGGGCGGACAAAGCGACAGGAACCCCGCGGCATATTCGAACGATTACGGAATCGTCAAGGGCAAACCCGGAGTAAACGGAGGAGTGAAGAGGAGCCGCGAGAAGAAAGGGGAACGGAGAAAGCCATTAAGTACGTGATTCACTTATTTTCAAAGAAGGCCCTCCTCAATGGCTCCTCAATCCGCCCGTCTCTATGACTGGCTTCATTCAAGGTACATTCAAAATTTTTTTAACGTTCTCGGTAGAATCGCTTCCGGTTTTCAAAAACTCCATTTTTGGTTCCGGTTGAAATCTCAGATTTTCACACTTGAAGTGACGTAATACGGTAAAGCGTCACTTCCGGTTTGACAATTCCAGATATTCTTATTCTCAGGTGCGCTTATTTTCGAAGAAGGTCCATGTATTCCTCAATTGATGTCACAAACTGCATTCAAGATACCTTTCCGAAAAAAAAAATTAAAAAAATTCTCTGTAACGTCACTTCTGGGGTTGTACGATAACAAATTCGAACGTTTTTTTCGTTTTTAATCAAGTTTTCAAGATTTCCGTTTTCGACGGTAAGTGTCGTTTTCCCGAATAACGTCACTTCCGGTTGAAAGCGAGATTTTCAAAGGTAAGTGTCGTTTTCCCGAATAACGTCACTTCCGGTTGAAAGCGAGATTTTCAAACCGGAAGTGACGGCCACTGAAAGTTGGGGTTTGTACGATAACAAATTCGAACTTGAGGTACGAATGTTTTTTCGTTTTTAATCGTCAATTTTTTGCCCTCTTTCACATCCAAAGTGTTTCACCGCTACACGGCTAGGCTGTTACAGAAAGAGGACAGCAAAGATCGTCACGCATATGTCTCCGCCAAGCGTGACATCGCGTCGCGGATCTACCAAACCGTGCGGAGGTCTCGACGCTTTCACTAACGGCCTTTAATTAGACGAAATTTGCGAAGCTAATTTCGCCACGCGCCACGTACTCGGCTTTCCTTTATCTCTCTCTTTCTCATCATCCCCCCTAATCCCTCATTCCCATTTCTCTCTGGCATGACGTTGCCAGTCGCGTGTACAACCGCGCCTCCAATTACTCAGGACTGTCGCGCGGACGTCGCATTCTGTCTCGGATTAATTCAATTGAATCAAGTAAACTCCAAACGCTCGAGTTACCCGGAGGTGGGTTCTTCGTTGCTTCTCTGGCGACTAATTAGCTTGCGGATACGTGACGTCTCGCGGTTTTCGACACATTCCCGGTGCGACGGCACCGCTCGGATTTTCGTTCAACATTTCAGCGCCACATTCATTGTCGTAATAACAATAACTCTTAAAAATAATTGTTCGTCCCATAAGAGAAAATCCGTGCTCGGCGCGAAAAAATACAATCAAGCACTTCTGATTTTTTTTTGTCACTCGATTTTTACCCAAGAAATCCAATTTCAAGCTCCTCATACACTTAATCTTATGTATTTCTTGCCGTAGAACATAATAGGCATCTGAGCTTTTCCGTGATGCTATCGAGAAGAAAAGAAATCGGTGTTTAAAAATACGAAAAATCACTAATTTTTACAATGTTGATTATAAAAATTCCCGGAAAACTTTTTCCTTAATCGGCGCGCAGGGATTGTATTTAATCTGTTTTTCACTTATCTATCACTATCACTTATTTAGCTTATTTAGCTCTCAAAAAAATCATGAAAATAAAGCTTCGTCTATGCGGAAGCAAAACACGCAAGTGAAGATAAAAATGTACATTTTTTTCCTAATACATTTTTTGGGGGTTCGAGAAAAATTGCATTCCAAGCGTATTGCGATGACGTTGGTTCTCGCAGGATTCTATAGGCGAACACTGTCGTGTATGTTCGGCATTTAGATTAAATCGCGCCCAGCCGTTGAGCTCGTCGTCGAGTCGTTGTACACAGCATCGGGTCGTATCGATCACAGCCCGGGGGTTCGAGCTCGTGCTTTATATTGGCCGGAAACCCGAAGTGTCGACAAATTCATTATTGGCTTTTCTTGTATCGACGGTATAACATCGACGCTCCGATATCGGTTACCACGAAGTCTAAACGAACGCTGGAGGAGACTCTTTGCTCCACGGTGGCGAAAAATCTCGTTAGCTTCGCTGTATCAGCCTCGTCGTCCGTCGGGTCTCGTGTGACACGTGACGCGGCGTTGCTCTTTTTTAATTTAATAAAAGCGCGACAGGCCGAGCAGGGAAGATCCAATAAATCGGCTGTGGGCCGAAGACGGTGCGAGGCGAACGAAAAGGTTAAAGTAGGTCTTCGAGACCGAGGGAACAAATTTCGATTCGATTACGCGGAATTTATTATTTTTGAGCCGTTGATAGGTGAGACTTACCTATCGTGCTCGTGGCCGTACGAGGGATTGACTCGCCTCGCGTAGAGCGAGGCACCACCCTCGGACATGTAACCGTCGCAGAGATCGGAAAGCGCTCGGCTGCTCACGTTCATGCCGCCCCGAAGAACCTCCCCGTCGCTCAGATAACCCGAAGCTATGTCGATGTCCGCGTAATCCTGACCAACGTGATGATGCGACGAGGAATGGAGAACCGTGTATTGACGACCCGTCGTTCGAGTCGGTAATGTCTGCAGGCATCGTGCGCCGGGTGTGTAACCGCGGAGAAGAGGCTGCATCGGTTTCACCGTCATTTCGGCTTCGTCCTCGGCCACCGGACCACCGATGCAGGGCGAACTGTCCGTCAGGACCTAAAAAAAACGAGATCAGTATTGCATCGAGTTGTATCGAATCGATAAAATTAAATTGGCTTGCGGTAGAAACTCGATTAACCGAACCCGGCGAGACAGGGTCTAGTTCGGGTAATCGAAAATTCGGGTAATCGAACGCTACACTCTAAAAAAATGTTGTTTGAAAAGTAATGAACCGTATTGGAAGCTTTTTTACGTAAACCGTTTCTGAAATTTCAAACACATGTGTGTTGCAATTTTACAATAAAATTTGTATTTTTCATTAACTTTTTTGTAAACTTTGCAGCAAAAGATTTGTAATTTTAATATCTGGTATTTTTATTTTACAAGCAAAGTACACTAATGTTTAATTAATATGGGTAATGTCAGCAAATTTCAAGTTCCAGTACATTAAATTTACAATTTATTTTTACAGTGTAGCTACGCGCTTTTGAGCGTGATCTCGAAGCCGCTTCAGTGTGAACTACACACGTAAGAAAACTCCACCGGAATGTAAATAAAACTATACCAGTAGAGATTTTCTTGGACGTCTATATTCTGGTGGAGTTTTTGTGTAGCAAAGTTGTTGGCGACTGATTCGCTCTGGTAGAGTTTTTTTTATCTTACTGAGATAGAGATTTTGGGGAGAGTTTTAGTAGGTTGGCGTTGTAATATGCTAGAGACGTTTTATTGTAGAGTTGTTATGTGGTCGAGTTGTTGACGCGGTCTTTTTCGATAGAGTTGTTATCGGATTGAGTTCCAATCCGGTAGAGTTCGGATAACCGAGTGTTCGGATAAACGTGGCCATGGTTCGGATAATGGAAGTTGTACTGCATTCGGTTAAAAGCCGTGGGAAAAAAGCAACGATACTAACTTTCTCCATCTGCTCGAAAGTCGTGTCTATCTTCCTGTTGGGAATAGTTTTAATTTCGCTGCCGCTCTCGCTGCTCGGTCGATAAATCACGCTGCTGTCGCTCGAGTTGCTTTGACCGGTGCTGTTGGAATTGCTGTGCGAACTTTCCGACATCAGGTCTGATATGCTTGGCATCGGCGACACCATCGCGACGGTGTTGGGATCCAATTTGCGATGCAACGAGTCCCCCTTCAATTTCGCCGCGTTGGGTATGTTAGGAATATTTATGTCTTTCTGTTGCTTCGTCGTGCCCTTGACCAGAGCGGTGGGTTTTGGAATACTGGAGCCAGGACTCACTCCGGGACACGTCGATGTCTGCCCCTGAGAATTTTGACCCGGTCCGGGAAGCGGACTTCCGTTGACCGGCCCTACTTTGCACGCCGGACTACTCGGACCTTCCATCTGCACGTTTTCCGAATTTTCGGCCACTTTGACTCCGACTTGCGTTTTATTGTCGTTCGAGGATTCCTGACGATTGGGCTCGAAGGCCCCGATATGATTGTCACAACCCTTCGAACTGGCGTCGTAATTGTCCCCTCTAAAATTATAAAGATCACCGTCGTTCACACTCTTGTCGACCGGTTCGATTTTCTCCTCCGACAAATTGATATTGGCTTGATTCATCGTCGTGATGGTCTTCTCGAAAGCGATCGGCTCGTTCTCCAGGCCCGTTGGGTCTTCGATGTGGGACAGAACTTCGTTGGCCGGAAGTTTGATCAGTCCATTAGAATTGGGCGGCAGGACTTTCTGGCCGTGAACGTCTTTGGACAAGCCGTTCGGCGGTCCCTTGTGATTTTGCTGGTTGATCTTCGGGTCAGTTATCTTGCCGGGCAGCTCCATCTTCGGCCTCTGAATCGACTTCTGATCGGACTTCGGGCTCGGAACTATTTTCGTTTCCTGCAAAAATTGTTGCTGCGGCTGCTGCTGCTGCGGCTGCTGTTTCTGATGGCTCGTTGGCGAGGGAACGGAATTGGATTTTTGCAATTGGGCTGATTGCTTCAGGAGATCGAAGTTGTTGACTTTTTTGTCGACGAGCTTAGTGCCGGCGTTTGCGATTTTGCTTCCGGTTTTCGCATCCTCCAGTGGCGAGGGCGGATACGCCAATTTCTCCGGACCTTTCGTACGGGCGATTTTACTCTGCGCCTTGGTCTGCTCCTTTCTGCCGCTCTTCGGACTCGCCTGTTTCGCGGGCTTCGCCTGAAGCTTCGATTTCAGCGCTCTGGTCTTCGGCGACTCCACTTGGGTCTTGCTCTGGTCACAGAGAGACGTCGAGCTGTCCGAATGCTCCGAACGCGCCGAAGAGAAACCCGACGAACTCGACGTTCTCTTGGACACCGCCGAGGAGGCCTTGCCGCGCTCCTGATTTTTTTCCTTGTTGTTGAAGAGCTTGAACTTGTCGAGAACGGAGTTTTTGTTCTGGTGCTGGCTCGGCGCTGGCGGTCCGGAGTAAGGCGAGGGCTGAGGTGCGCGGAGACCACCCGGACGTCCGACCGTCGAGGCCCGAGGACTGCAACAGAATAATGTTGTTACTATCGAATAAAATATTCTTTCTGTCAGATAAAATTTTATTTCTGTCGGATAAAATATTATTACCGTCGGATAAAATATTATTACTGTCGGATAAAATATTATTACCGTCGGATAAAATATTATTACTGTCGGATAAAATA
>JAPYZC010001402.1:0-21138 GCA_030522665.1 Ichneumoninae sp. A BG-2022a | reverse complement strand
AATATTCTTACATACGTGTCAATGAAATTTTATATACCGTATATGCATAAAACTTCATATACATTTATGTATTTTCAAACCGAGATTTTTTACAGTGTACGGTTTGTTGTGATCGTTCTAATCGTTAGACGGCGCGAATACGGACGTACTTTCTTATCATCATTATTTTTTTATACATAATCTCTTGCTTTATCTTACGCCTTTATTATGTGCTGTCGCGTTGTATTTGCATGTAACATGAGGATCCGTAGAATCGTCGTTGTCTTCAGGTAGCGCGAGCCCGATGACTCACTGCTCGGTGATATCGTTGATAAAAACTAGGCCTACGAAGGTAGGAATCGTCAAGGTCGTTTCCTATGAGAGGGATTATGTTTGGGTCGTTCGGTTGTTTGCGGTCAGAGACACCGAACTCGTTCTCGGGCGAATGAAGGTCGCTCGGGATTTTCCGCCGGAAGCGAGAGGCGGCGAGCTTGCTCTTAGCTTGAACCCGTTGAATAAAATTTCGGAAGTCGGCGCAAAACAAAAGTCTACCAAAATACAAAAAACCTACCAAAAAGTCTACCAAAATACCAAAAGTCTGGCACAGTTATAACGGCTGTATTTTCTAATTTCATCAATATTATTATTTAATGAAATTATAATTATAATTATAATTACATCAATGTTATAATTTGATAAAATTATAACATTCTTAGCTTGAACCCGTTGAATAAAATTTCGGAAGTCGGCACAAAACAAAAGTCTACCAAAATACAAAAAACCTACCAAAAAGTCTACCAAAATACCAAAAGTCTGGCAAAGTTATAACGGCTGTATTTTCTAATTTCATCAATATTATAATTTGATGAAATTATAATTATAATTATAATTATATCAATGTTATAATTTGATAAAATTATAATATCAACAATATGTTAGAAATTGATGCGCTTAAAATGCTTAAAATGATGATGAACCGAAACGGTGTTACAGCGTAAATTGTGCTAATCAATCCGCGCGATTATAATAATTCGTATGCTCCGTTCGGTTGCAGGAATTTAGAAGAGAACCGTACGTAGAAAACATGGACAAACGTGAGACACCGCAGGGCATGCAGTCGCTACCCCCGGGCTTCGCGCCTCCTCCGCCGTACACAGATAGTTACAAAGCCCCGCCGATACAGCGTGGTACGAGTTATCTGAGCTGCTTTCGATTTGGCATTTTTTCATTATTACAACGTGACTGCGCAATTTTTTCAAATTTTTAAGTAATCGTTGATTTTTAATTTTTTTTTATACAACAAAAATCAACGATTACTTAAAAATCTCAAAAAATTCATACGTATTCAGGAAAATAAACGAATCATTTTCATAAAAAACAAAGTTTTGTTGCCGGGTAATTGTTAACCAATTAATTTTTTGATGAATTTGTTAATAACATTTTGCAATTATTATGCAAAATTAATTTCCTCAGTACCTTTAGTATACATGATTTTTTTTCAGATTTTTACACCATCAAGAACTACTTGCATTTTTCAGAAGTCAGCGCGCAGCGAGACTCCCTCCTTAAATTTTCATCGACGTAGCTGCTGCTAACTTGTAACACTTTTTTCCTATCAACAGGTGCGCAAATTATCCTCGTGCAGCAAACCGCCTATGGTCCGGACACACAGGCGATGACTTGCCCCTATTGCAAGGCTTCCATCACGACTCGCGTGACGAAAGAGACCAGCTGGAGGACACACGGGTTCGCTCTGCTGCTTTGCCTCTTTGGGTAAGAAGAATTCGTTCTCTTGTAAAATTATTTGAGTAAATTGTGAAACGCGAAATATTATTTTTATACTGTTTCTTTTTTTTCAGATGCTGGCCTTGCGCGCCGTTTGTCTACTGCGCGGACAGTTGTCTGTCGAAGAAACACTATTGTCCCACGTGTAACGTCTTCCTCGGAAAGTACGATAACTGAAGTGTTCATTGCTACGCGGCCCGACGATTAATTATAGTCGCGAGACATCTTTCCCACGAATCTGTGTTACGCGTGTTGCATTTGATGGAGTTTTCTTCTTGTTTTTTTTTTTTTTCATTTACTTGGTGTCTTCCATACGCAGGCAGATCCACTTGTGCTGTGCGTTCCAGTTTAGTAGAGATGTGTCTTGACGCTCATTTTTGTGAGCGTTACTCGACCAAAACATTACCGTCAATTGCGCAGCTTTTTTAAAACTTTTTAAATACGGATACGTTCATTCTGTAATTATCGCTGTGAATTTTCGTCGCGGGTTTGTCACAATGATTCGCGTGTGCACAATGTACGATACTTTTTTTATATTCCAGCATTTGCATTTATCTACTGAAAAGATTTTAGGAAAAAAAAGTTATACTATTACGTAATATATGCGAATATAGGATGCATCTATATGTAATATTCATGTATAGTATAGCGTATATAAACGGAAAGAGAAACCTCGTATTTATAGGAATATACGCAGTGTACGAATGATTAATATATCGATTATAAAGATCGATGCAGAATATGAAAGTACAAAGTATAGACAAGTGACAAAAGATGGCTTTGAATCGAGATGTTTAAGGACCGCGGCTATATAAAATAAAATAAAAAGATTGTATTTTCCATTGTGATTCCGTTTTGCATTAAACCTTTTGAAAAACGTTTCCTTGTCGACATACAATTGTAATAAATTTTCGATATACAATTAAGTATAAATGTTTTTATGGCCGAATTCGTGGGTGTTTTAAAAAAAATTACATATTTTGCATTCCCTCCCTCCAAACCTTCGTCAGCTGGCAGCCGAAGAAGCGTTGATCGTCGTGACGAAGGATTCTAATGCTCTCAATTGTTTCGAGTATGTGAGTCAGCCTGCGCGATGAATTAGGGTAAAAGTGGGGAATATGGACCGGTCCATATATCATTGATTTACGTGTTAATCGAGGTGGGCCATATTCACCACTTTTACCCTAATTGAAAAGGCGAAGGCCAAGAGAGCAAGAACTCCTTGCTCGTGACGATGAATTAAGGTGATACCGCAGCCGGTAACAAAAACTGTACTGAACACCGTTTGGAGACCGCAGTCCACGGAAAACAAAATGGTTGGTCCTTGGACAGTTGCCAGACGCAGCGAAAGACAATTTTGCTTCTCCTCGGCAGACTGCGGTCCCAAAACTGCATTCAGTATATTTTTTGCAAAACTGCACTCAGTGTATTTTACCTCACCTTAACTGAAGAATTATTTTACAAGAATCTTACTCAATACCACTGTCGATAATTGATCATCGCGTATGATCGTTAGTGGGTAAACTGGAACGCTGCGGAGAGAGGGGAGAAACATACAAATGCCTGCGATTCGTTGTAAAATAAAAAAAATTCTCTACGTGAGAGAAGATCCTTGGATAATTCAGGTCACGAGAGAACATTAAATATCGTTGGTTATCTACGGGTAACCCTTTGAGTGTCGTTCCCCTCGCTTAAACTGCGATTCGAGTCAAACAAAAGTGTACAACGAACGGTCGGGAGAGATTATCAGTGGGTCGGGTTGCAAGCGACGTCGACGATAAACGCGCCTACTTTCATCGAAACAACAATGATTCTCACCAACAGTGTCGAGAGAATGGGTTTGTCGAGAATGACAGCCAGTCGCGGAACTTGAACGAAAATTGCGTCAAAAAACTCACGAGAGGCATCGTTAGCGCACTTCAAATTGATTGTTTAGCTGGCTCTTGGGCGAGATCGTCTCTCCGCGACACAGTGGTTAATATCGTTATAACCTTCTTGGGTGGCAGTAGCCGCGTACGCAACAATAAAATCTTAGGTGTGTTCCTTACGATTAAAATTCCACTGTAACCCGCGATGTTTGTGGACACGGCTAATATTTAACGTTCGCGAAGTTTGTTCGAGCTCGACAAGCCGACAAAGAGTACGAGAGATTATAAATGCTTGCTGTGATCCACTTCGCCTCTTTAATCGGGCATTGTTGGGTCTGGTGAATCCGTAACGAGAGGAGTTCGGTGTTATCTGCACGACGAAACGCCACAACGTCGCGGAAGATCCGAGAGCTTGTTATGACGAAAGAAAATCGTTGCTGAAGAGCGAGGTATAATTGTTGGATTTTGTCAGTGCATGGGTCGCTATCTGTTCCCTGCGACGATAACTAATCGTTGAGAAAAAATGTGACGAGCGCGTCATCAGCTTATCTTGATGTCTTTGGTTTAGATGGGTTTTGTTCCTTTACGTGTTGTTGTTTTTTGTCATGCAGAAATAATATGAAAAATTGTGAAGATCTTTGTCGCGAGGTAATTTGAGCGTCGATCGGTTTTAGGACACCGGATTACTCCTCCGAGGCCTCCGAGATACGTAGGACACAATGAAGTTTGCGGAGCATCTGTCGGCTCACATAACTCCGGAATGGCGCAAGCAATACATCAGCTACGAGGTATGTGCAAGAGAAAGCGAATTCTTGTGTTATTATTTTTCAGTGGTAATTCATTCTGACTTTTTTGTTTTGTTTATGTTGAAGGAGATGAAGGCGATGCTGTACGCCGCGGTGGAGGAAGCGCCCTCCGCGGAGAGCGTCGAGCCGGAGGTGATATCTCGTCACTTTGCCTCTTTCGACGAGGTATTTTTTACCTTCTGCGACCGAGAGTTGAAGAAGATCAACACCTTCTATTCCGGTGAGGAATAACAGTATACCCTGTATCGTCGCAGAGTCCGTTTTTGGGATTCAATAATTTGGTGCAGAATATTTTTGGGTGTCCTTCGATACGACGAGGAAAAGATAGTTTTCGTAATTTACTAAATATTCCGGATTTATTGGTGCCGTAAATGGTCGGGATTGGACAATCAAGTTTGCACCAGGTTAATTCATCCGTTTCTGTTGCTGGCTACATTTGAAATGAATTTCAAATACATTTCAGACAGACTTTTTTTTTACCCACATTCCAGTGATTCCTAGTTGACACGTTTCCGTCATCCACTGCATTTGAGATTTATACCAAAGAAAAATTAAAAATATTTGTAACGGCACTAACGATTTCAAAATCTTGGTTTTTGACCGGAATTGATATCATATGGAAAATCCGTAAATTCTCCCGTATGAAGTTACTACGCGCAAAATATAATCTAGTACGATTGAAAAACGTATGCCATGTTTTTTGTGTAGAGAAGCTGGCAGAGGCAACCCGCAAGTATGCGGCGTTACAAAACGAACTGAAAACGGCAATGGAATTGCAACACGGCAGTGGAAAGAACAAGGGTAAAACGGCCATCACAAAGGCGGCTCAACTGCCAACGCGAAAGATCAGGGAGCTCAAACTGGCATTCTCGGAATATTACTTGTCGCTCATACTGCTGCAGAACTATCAGAATCTCAACTACACGGGGTTTCGTAAAATACTGAAAAAGCATGACAAGGTAATAGAAAGATAGTTGCCGATTAATTCCCGTCTGGCTGTCTTTCCTGCATTCCGATTAATTCCCATCAAGCCTTCATACAAGACTCACGGTAAAAAATTCCTCGGAAGTCCTCGCCTACTCTCTTCTTTCATCCAGGATCTTTCGGCAAGTTCGTACTTAAGTTTTGGATCTTTTATTCTCTCGAGTAATTTCGATAATCTTGCTTGCAGTTACTCTCCGTGGACACGGGCTCGAAATGGCGAATGGAGTGCGTCGAGACTTCGCATTTCTGCACGTCGAAAGACATCGACAAGCTTATCCAGGAAACGGAGGCAACGGTGACGAGCGGCCTGGAAGGCGGAGATCGTCAGCGAGCCATGAAACGGCTCCGCGTTCCTCCGCTCGGCGAGCATCAAAGTCCCTGGACAACCTTCAAAGTCG
The DNA here is from genome assembly GCA_030522665.1 of Ichneumoninae sp. A BG-2022a. Lineage (NCBI taxonomy): Eukaryota > Metazoa > Arthropoda > Insecta > Hymenoptera > Ichneumonidae > Ichneumoninae sp. A BG-2022a. The sequence continues at coordinate 15,318 of JAPYZC010001402.1, read as the reverse complement.
GTCTCTTCTCTGGGAGCTTTATAATCCTCTTCGTTGCTGTTGTATTGTCTGGTAAATTCGAGCTTTATGGTAAATTTGAGCGACCGTCTAACGTTGAATATTGTTTTGAATAATAAATTCATTAATTGCAGCAATATTCCACGACGGCGGTGAAAATCTTAAAATTGCATTCCGCCTTTATCGAGGACCTCTCCTCATAATACAATTTCTCTTCTTGATGGGCGTGAACGTTTACGGCTGGCGATCGTCCGGTGTGAATCACGTTCTGATATTCGAGCTCGATCCGCGAAATCATTTGTCAGAGCAGCATCTCATGGAGCTCGCCGCTGTTCTCGGTGTTGTTTGGACTCTGAGTCTTCTGAGCTTTCTGTACAGCGCCAGTCTGAGCATTCCACCGTACGTCAATCCACTCGTTCTCGTGTGCATTATGATGGTTTTTCTTTTCAATCCATTTCGCATATTTCGTCACGAGGCACGCTTCTGGCTGCTCAGAATATCGGTGAGTCCTATCGGTTTCACATCGATGTTTCGATATTTTCTCGCAAGGAAAATTAATTGACTCTGCTTTTTGTTTATTTTTTTTCAGTGGCGTATGATAATAGCACCGTTCGCTTTCGTGAACTTTGCCGATTTCTGGCTGGCCGATCAACTGAACAGTCTCGTTACGCCTCTCATGGATTTTCACTTCCTGCTCTGCTTCTACATCACGAACGGCAACTGGCTCGAGGCTGGCGATACGACGCAGTGCATGTCCGGATCTCTCATAATTCGTCCCATTGTCAATTGCCTGCCGGCGTGGTTTCGTTTCGCTCAGTGCATTCGACGCTATCGCGACTCCAAAGAGGCATTTCCGCATCTCGTCAACGCCGGAAAATATTCGACGACTTTTCTCGTCGTTATCGCGACGACTTTGAAGCATTACCACGAGCCCGAGTACCCCAATCACTGGGAGAGCCCCTGGCTGTGGCTCTGGATCGTTAGCTGCGTTATAAATTCCGTGTACTCTTACACGTGGGACATCAAGATGGATTGGGGCCTCCTGGACAGCAATGCCGGCGAGAATAGATTCTTGCGCGAAGAAGTCGTCTACTCTTCGTCCGTAAGTGTCGCACATTCATGCTCTTGTGCGGAGGTCGGCCGATTACTTTTTAATTTTTTTATTTTATAGTTGCTTCCGGTAGAATGATTTTATTTTATTTTATTTTTTACACGAGTCGAAACCTTTTTAGATGAATTGCATCTGTGCCAATGTGTATACATATTTGATTAGCAATTAGTTGCAAGCAGTTTCAATCGTTGTGCGCAAGACAGTGAGTATGCGTGTGAGTAGGAGTAAGCACTATATCTATTCGGTGAGCTCTCGGCTGTCAGAGCCTAGCACTTACAATACTTATTTTATCACAGCATACTTATCAGAAGTAACTTATGTTCGTACAAATATTTGCGAAATTTATTAGCCGATCTCCGATGACGATAATCCGCGGATGGACGAATAAGTACGATTTATCTTCTCAGGGCTTCTACTACTTTGCGATAATCGAAGATTTCGTGCTGAGATTCTCGTGGGTCGCCAGTTACGTTCTCGTCCAGTACAAATACATCTCGAGCGATTTAATGACCTCCATAGTCGCTCCTCTCGAAGTCTTCAGGTAAGTCAACCGAGGCGCCAATTTACTTGCACGACTTATATCGTATTTTTTTTTGTTTTCGCAGACGATTCATCTGGAACTTCTTTCGTCTGGAGAACGAGCATCTGAACAATTGCGGCAAGTTCCGCGCCGTTCGCGACATCTCCATAGCGCCGATCGAGAGTTCGGATCAGACTCAGATACTGCGAATGATGGACGACGAGAACGGCGTTCTCAATCGTGGCAAGCGCAAAGGCGGTGGCAAGAAACAATCGACCGCGCGCGAGGACAAGCGTTTATTGCTCAAGGAGGAGACGATCGACATCGATGTGTCGAACGCGAGTTGAGACGAGCTCGGCGAGGCTTTGTAGAACGAACGCGAATTAAGACGAGAGATTATGCCGAGCCGAGCTCGACACGCCAATTTTTCGACGAGACTCACGAGGATTAATTTAGCGGCGCGTTAAATCGTAAGCTCGATTAAGAGAGTCCTTGCCGTCATGTTACTTAATTGCCATAGATCAATTATATCCCTCGTTGCCGTAGTTACTTCATTGCCTCCCCCCTCGCGGCCACTCCGTACTGAATACGTTATACAAGTCTGCGGCTACGAATTTTTGTACATAAACCCGAAGAGTAGTGGAAAGAACTGAAAAAAAAGAGTAGTCGATGCCATCGCAAGTGCCTTCTTCTCACACGTGAAAAAAAGAAATCTGACGCGCCAGCTCGGCTTCGTTCTTGGAGCACTTTCGGTATCGAATAATCCTAATCTAGCAATACACCGAGAGCGGACGTGATATAGCTATGTACGCTGCGACGAGAGTCTTCCGTTAGTGAAACACACTATGGCACACTGTATCATTAAACTTCGTCTCTAGTTAGCTCGGAAAGCTATGTAAACGATTCTGTGTATAATTGTAGACGACGAATATTATCTTTCCAAAGGACTGACGGGAGTTCGAATCGTGTTGATTGAGAATCATTCCACACGCGTAGGCGAACGCTTGCTGCTAAAATATCCCCGAACGAGTTATTAGAATTAGTAGCAAAATTGTTTGTAATCCAAGCGACACATTTGTCGGTCTGTTATCGCAATATCTTACGTTACCTTTGGCGGATGCTCCTGTGCTAAACTCAATTCCGAGGATACATCGTTGTTCCTTCAGTCCTCGATGCTTAGTACAAATCCCGCCTGTTATTCAAAGAAAAACAAACGAAATGCAAAGTTAAAAAAAAAAATAGATAGAAAAAAGCAAGGCGCGTATTCCGATGCGCTAGTTGTACTTATGATTATTGATTCGTGACTTTGAGAGATAAAAATGATGCTCTGAGATCCTTCCATGGATCCCGGGCGCGTTTATCGTACCCGCGCAAAATGTGATTTTATATCTTAATATCTGCGAGGCTCAACAATCCATAAAAATATTTTTTTTTGTTAATTGTAATTTACGCTATTTTGTTATTAGTGTTATATCAAGTTACCGAAGTTTATTTAGAACTTTAGATGATGATGTGTAATTTTGAGAGTTCGCACGGCTCTACCAGACCGTGTTGCCCGTGCATTTCCAGGATCCCTTAGACTTAAAGATGGGAATGCAATATTGTGATATTTTGTCAACAGCCCACCCGTCGATTTGAAGTAACAAAACGTATATTGCAATAATCAATAACAAAACAAAAATGCGCCCGACTTTCAGACTTTCATTCGATCCTCTCGAGTTTGTTTACTCGCAAAGATTTACACGATAGGAAATCGATTATACGATATATGTATATATATCTCCAATGCATCATTGAATTTATAGTTTAGGGAACTCCGCGATCGTACGATCGCGACGATTTTATATATATTTTTGTATACTTTCAAAACGGTACTTAGAATATCGTACGCGGCCACGAATGATTCTCGAACACTAACCGCAACAGTTATATTGTATACCAGATATTTTTATATGTAATACATAAAACATACATATTACATAATGTATATAAAATGAACGGCTGTGTATGAGTTTGTAAGTGTGGGCTTCTTCTACGCCCCCCGTCTCCCCCCCTACACATGTATTAGCTGTGCACATAAATAAAATGAAATTGATAAACTCAACAAGGAATGTCACGTATTAATTTTCTTTTCTCGTTCGTGCAAAAATTAAAAATAACGATAACGTATCGAACAATATCGTCGACACTTATCTGGGCGTCGAGGTTGAAATCCAAGGATTGCAAGGATCGTACGAGAGGTGTTATCTCAACTCATCATTTAATAAAATGACAATCGTCTAGTATCTAAATCAACGTTGTTTACGTGTTGAATATAATAATAAAACTAGAAAGTAAGTAATGGAATAATAATAGTAATAATGGCATAACAGTTAATGATTCGTCGATAATAAACATATAGGCATGGTTGCGCCGAAATTAATCGGCAATAATTAATTAAATCTTCGCACGCTTAGAGTACAATATTATCGTAGGAAAAAAAAACATAATAATAATATATATATATATCGTTAACGCGTTATGTATATTATGTATATCGTTATAACGTAGGTATACTGTACAGTTGGACCTGATCGGTTAGCCCCGGCGAGCGTCGCCGAGCCCGCTTATTGTTTGGAGTTATTTATATTTATATTATGTATAATTAATTTCCGTTCTCCTACAACTCGTTGCGAGTATAATCCGTCCGTGGGCGAATTAATTTTTTTTTTTGTTCGGGTCCTCGCGTTGCTTCTCAGAAGAAATTCGAGTTTCGAGCCCGCAAACTCTTCGGGATAGGACGGAACCCCGGAAAATCGTCCGGACACCTCCCACGAGTGAAATTAACTGCAGGGAGGCCCAACGAGCAAACAACTTTTCAACATATATTAGAAGATACGATACAACGGTAAAGATAATTCGAGAGACTCGGGCAAGCACTGCGCGACCTTCAGACAAACATCAGAGCAAGCGACGATACAATTCTATCGAGAAACAAAAATATATTTATAATGATAAGAGAAGGGTGGGTTATTCGAATGGGTCTGAGCGTTGCGCGGTAGCCTGGCAAGATCTCCCGCTTCCTATGTATATATAGTCATATAATGTGTGTAATTATTTATATGTGGGCGGTGCACGATTTGTTTATAACAGTGGCTCGTGCCACTTTCTTGTTTATCTGTGCGAATAGAATATTTCATTGTACGACAATCCGTACGATCGCATTTATCGTTCGCCGATTTAGGCCCTCTTATGAGATCGGCAGGACCGCGAAGATAACAACAATGGAATAAAAATAATAAAAATAATAATAAAAAATATGTAAGTTACGCGTGAAAAAAAAACTTTCTGGGGCTAGCCGATCGAGCCCGTCTTATTGTCTCCTGTTTTTTTTTTTTTGTTTTTTTTTTCTATTTTTTTTTTTTCATTCATTCGTCGAGGAAAGTCAGCTTTTGTAAAATTTATTAACACGAGGCTTTAACAACGAGAGAATCAAAAACCGGATGTTGCAATTCATCCGACAGATGAACACAGGGTTCTTCCGACTCGCGTTTCCGTGTCTCTTCTCTTGGCTTCCGGTCGCTTCATTGTAAAAATTCCTAAAACTATGTCATTCGATGACAAATTTAAAAAGAATGAAAAACAAACAAAAAAAATAAAACGTCGCAACTAATCGCGTTCACTGGAATAATTTTAAACTAAATTTCCATTTCAAATTTTACAATCTTAATAATTTTTATTTCGCTGCAACGATCAACTGGTCCGAGAAAAAAGAGTGCAATCGCGACAATCGTCCGTAATGCTGGTTGGGACCGAGTGTCCAGCGTGCCGAGACAGCAGCGAGGAAAACACGGATCGAACGGTATAATGGAAAACCGTCTCGGAGGATACGAGGCCCGAAGAAGAAATATTGAATAGTCGAGCGACTATGAAAGTAACAAGGACGTTCGCTCTGAAACACGTTCTCTCGTGACTGGCCGCGGTCCGCGACGGGAACGCGTGAACATTATTATCGATCCGCACTTTGCACGGAGCACGGAGAGACCGAGACAAAGAATCGATACAATGAACATCGGCGCTGGAAACGAGTCCGCACCCAGCAATGGTCCGCATTACGTTTTACGCCTACGTGCAGGCAACCGGCCGTTGCGCAAGACACAACATATTCCATAACGACTCCGCGTCGGGCATAACTTCAGGACATACTAAACATTGCGAGCCAGATATCGTAATACTACACGCATTTATTATTCACGCCTCCGCACTCTCTCTTCCCGACGACTCCGATCGGCTCCGCCACCCGCGGAGACGTACACGCGATTTCCACAATTCTCAATTATTAATTAATACTGATCGGGGATATATGATGAAAATACTGCTTGGTAGAACATATGTATAAAGCACGTCTCCTGTGTACGCACGTCTCGATGTGTATGTTTTTTTTTTATCTCGCGCGGTGTGGAAAAACCGATCGAAGTCTTGAGAATCCCTCGCCGTCTCGACATTCCGCGTTATCTCTTGGATCCTATTTTTTTCTCTCTCCGCTCGCGAGATGCAATTTTATTATCTTCCCTGCACGCGCTAATTGGCAAGTATTCGAGCTAATTGCGCGCTTCAGATATCGTCGCTTCCGCGTTTCTGGCGTATCGATGCCGAACTGAAAAAAATTTAAGTCGGGTTTGATTATTTGTGAAAAAGATATAAGAGGAAAGATATAAGTCGAGCGTTTGGAGGACTCCTCGAACGAACCGGAGCCGAAGGTATCCTGGACCGTTTTGTTTGAGCTCTTTTCTACCGGGACCGGTCTGGGCGAAGGTCGCGCCCGATTACCTTGAACTTCCGCGTTATTAAGCTTTCCCAGGTGTCTGGACGGTGGAGCCGAGAAGCGAGGAATATTGACTTTAAAGATCGGCGCTACACTTAAACAAATATTCGCTTGCTGCCAGAGAATTTTTTTTTATTTCAATCTACTTTCAATTCTTACAATTCCATACGACATCGAAACATAATCGACGACGGCAAGACAACAAGGTGACATATTGTCGTTTCGGTCCCGTGTGGAATTTTGTGAGCATTGAAAGTAGAATCGAAATAACAATTTTTTTTCAGCCGCAAGAGAATTTTACTTGAGTCATTGAAATTTTTTTTTCGGTGTACGGACGGTCCGGGTATACGAGAGGGGATTAGCGAAGAACCTTGGAAGCTATTACGCTAGAACGTCGTTGAATACAATATTTGTGAATGTTAATTTAAAGGGTACGAGGAGGATACAGCTTCCTCTATTCGAGTACGCGGTACAACGAGAATTTGGGAGTGCGTGTAACTTTGCGGATTTTTTTAACGTAAACACGTAATTCGAACTCTGAACTATACGATATTAACATATCGAGTGCGTACATTATAAACACGCGCGATATGGTTCACGGTATCTTCGAAGGAGAATTCCGGACGGACCTTCTGAGCGACCTCGCGGACGCGGTATCGAGCTAATCGGTATTTGCTACGTTGTATTTATTGCGCGGTCGCGAGTCGAGGAATTGTAGGACTCTCGTTCTGCAACAGGTATCGGAATTCCGTGCGAGAACAGCAAGACTCGTAGGTACAGTTTGTGAAACAGGATCGACCGAAGAAAACAAAGTCTCCAACTATTTTTTTTTTGTATTCATTTCGCAATTTTAAAGTCGACGGATTTTACTCGATTTTGATAAAATTTCTCGAAGCTCGATAGCAAAACGAGTTTAGAATTTTTTAAGTTAATTCCTCGGACAGGAGTGACTAATTACATTCGTCCACGATACGTAGTAACGATTTTTATATCAGAATTCCGTGAGAGAACAGCGAGAATCATAGCTACGATATTCGAAACAGGATCGATCGAAGAAAACAAAGTCTCGAACTATTTTTTTTGTATTAATTTCGCAATTTTAAAGTCGACAGGTTTTACTCGATTTTGTTCAAATTTCTCGAGGCTCGATAGCAAAACGGGTTTAGATTTTTTTCAAGTTAATTCCACGGACAGGAGTGACTAATTGCATTCGTCAACGATACGTAGTAACGATCTTGATATCGAGATATCGTGAGAGAACAGCAAGAATCGTAGGTACGATTTGTGAAACAGGATCGACCGAAGAAAACAAAATCTCGAACTATTTTTTTTGTATTAATATCGCAATACTAAAGTCGACGGATTTTACTCGATTCTGTTCAAATTTCTCGAGGCTCGATAGCAAAACGAGTTTAGATTTTTTTCAAGTTAATTCCACGGAAAGGAGTGACTAATTACATTCGTCCACGATAGGTAGTAATGATCTTGTTACGCGGCACCGTTAACACTCGAGGAGTCCGGGACTAAACGAAGATTGAGAGGTAAAAAAAGACCGAAACAGGTGAGGCGGATTGCGTCGAAGGCGAGCAAGCGCGCGCGTGATGGATAGAGATTCTTGGAGCGCTTATAAATCTTGGCACGACTGTCGAAGAAAATAATTATAGCAAAGAATGAAAAGAAAGAAAAAAATATATATATAAATATCTTCTCGTAACGACGCGAGCACGCCGATATAGATACACATTGCACGCGGATATAAATAGGAACGCCAGGGCGTGACGGCGGATAAAGTACAGGTTCTTTCTGCATTGATATTTCCTGTCCTGGGTTAAAGTTTTTTGTCCACGAGCGATAGAGGCAAACGCGCGAGAGAGCGGAGCTCGTGAATGATCGCGAGAAAGCCGAAGAGGAAGCTGCGAGGATCTCGGCTCTCTCGCACGACCGAGCCGAGACACACGCGGATCAAGAAAGTTTTAGCTGTGACGAGATTATAATTTACGGATGAGGTGGCGCCGATATGTGTTTTCTGTTACTGCCTCGCGCGGATAGCTAATAAACGCATAAACGAGCGCTGCACTTTACGCGCTTTTTAGAGTGTAATACGCAAAGGCCGTCTCGCCGAGGCTCGTGTGTAGTATGCGAAACCCTCAAGGATCTGGCGAAATCAAGGCCGAATAAATTAAATAAACCAGTTCGAAACTAATCGGTGACGTTACCACGACGAAGTATAGACGTTGCTTCTTGGCGCTTTAAGAAAAAAAAAATTCAATATCTCGAGCCGTTCCTCAGCTACGATTTGAAGCGAGACAAGAAATTCACGGACCAGGATACGACCGGGGAGCGAAAACTGGTCCCCGGTAAAAATTGTTCTCTTTTATCCGCGCGCACTTAACTCTACCAATCGAAGAAACGCACGCTCAGGGAGCACGGAATGAGCCGGAGATCCTGGATCTTATCGAAAAAAAAACATCGTCGCGAAGACTCCCTTTCGGATTTAAAGATCGTTGTGACAATAATTACGCCGGCAATTGATAAATTTTTCAAAATTTTATCTGACTCTCCTCGTATTTGTTTTTTCTATATAAATGTTCTGTTCGATCTTTCTTTTTTCGTCAGCTGTGCGTCCGTCACGCGTTCACTCGATATGCATAAAACTCAACTGCACCGTCGAGTCCCTCGTAGAATGAAAAAAATACTGTTTTTTTTTCGTTCTAAAGTTCATTGTGTCTGTCGGTATTTCTCGATTATAATCTCACCCTCCCGAACGAAGGAATTTTTCCCCCCTGATATGCTTGAGTACCTATGACGACGATACCCTTTTCCCTTTCATCTGCTTATGCTCTTTGAATTGTTAATCATTAAAGGTATTTATATCCTTGCGAACGGTCGCTCGATAAAACTCACTCGCACTCAATGCGGGCCGTGAGCTGTCGCTGGCGCGCCTATTTTTTTTATATATTTTTTTTTGTACCGTGAGCTTCGAGCTTGGCAATCGAATCGTTCATCGATCCCATCAACTCCGTTGACTCTACTCGAGTACAATCGTCTCAACATTTTTTTTTCTCTCAACGATACATATTTACTATTTATAGTATACTACGGTATATCACTTTCGGCTTAATTCAGGCACTGATCGCCAAGCTCGAAACCTCGCGACAACTCCTAATGTTTATGTTTTGTTTATTTTTTGTTTAACTCGTGAATATTTGTGACAGACATTCATTCGACACACACGATACACGCACGCACTCGGAACGATTACTATTATACTATATCTATGGATCCTAGAACTCTGAGAACTCAGGCGAAGTCTGCATCTCGTATGAAAAAAACAAAAAATTCATCTCGGTCACACATTCACTAAAATCACCGCGCGCTCTACAATATTTATATTATATTTATACACTCCGGAGCCGGGAAGGGTGAGCATTCGCGTGTGTTTGTGTTGTATGTTCGTCAGGGTATTCCAGCCTGATGAAAGACGATCGTTTCGAGATTTCACCGGGCGGCCCGGAGCGAGAGCCAGGCCCATTTTTAATGCCAGAGGGAAACCCCAGGGTACAAAAAAAACCACGAAACCCTCGACGCAGTGAGTTTGAATTTCGCGTTTCGATGATAAATCCAAGTACGGCTTTTTTTATCGCAAAACGTCGAAGGACTAAATCGCTTTCGCGTTTTGTTCGGGGCTCGTTTTCTCTGGCTCTAGACTGATCGAATTACTTTGATGGTATTTATAACCATCATCGTGCTGTCCGGGCACCGCAGCAGTGGACTTTTTCACTATCTATCTCCATCACGGTTTATGTGTGGGGTGTTGTGATTCCTTCAATTTTCTTCAATTTTTTTTTTTTTTTCTTAAAAATCGTTTCCTCCCGTCGTCCTCGATCGACTCAGAGATGAGTGATGATTATGTCGTCGTCGATGTCGTCCTTCTCGTCGTCGGTCTCCTCGGGCATGTTCGCCTCGGCCTGCGCCGCTTTCGGATCCTCGGCGATCGCTTTGAGCCTCTTCTGCTTGCGCCTGTGCAATATCTCCACGACGACGTATCCCATCGTTCCGATAATCAAAACGCTCAGCATAACGTAGAGCTTCATTCGCGCGCACAGGTGCGTACTGTACGCGTATGCGACGACGAAACCCGCACTCTCCCACAGACGGTAGTTCGAGAATGCCGCCTCCTTGTTGCGTCTGAACAGCGTACCGTAGAGACCTGAGAAACAGATTAATAATTATATTTACAAACAGTTAAATTTATATTTGTTTGTGTGTATTCGTCTATTCTAACCCTTTAAGTACCGAGGAATTTTTGCCGAGAGCAAACAAAAATACCTTTTTTTACGCACAGATACGATAAATATATTCTTAATAAATTTTAATTTAAAAAAACAACACTTAGAGGCACATCTGAGCATTTTTGAAAAACAGATTAATAATTAAATGTATAAACAATTAAATTTATATTTTTTTTGTATTCGTCTATTCTAACCCTTCAAGTATTGGAGACTTTGTAGAGAGCAAACGATTATGGCTTCTTTTATGTACAATAACGATACATATATTATTAATAAATGTTCTTCTCCGTTATAAAAAAATACAACTCTTCAAGACTGTCGGTGAATTTTTACAGATTTTTTTTTTGCACATCAACTTATTATTCGAATCGTTCGAAGTTTGCGTTTTGAAAAATTCTAGTGAAGCGCTGAAGGTGTAAAAAATCTCATGGATGGTCGTTAAGACCATATGAAACACCTCCCTTTCCGTCCATCCTGGGCACATTTGGTATCAAAAACTGCGATCAACTTTTCTCACGAATTCTCGTACGTGCGGTCAAAAGAAAAGAATCTCATCAAATCGGGTACCACTCGGCTTTCGATGAGCCTTTTCTTTTGATCGCTAATACCAAAATCCGTGGAAAAGATTACAGTTTTCATTACCGACCGCGGTATTGCACATGCTCTTAACGCTTCACTCGAAAGATATTCGTAAGAAAAAAAAATCTACATCGTTTCGCATTAAAAAAAAAGGTTATTCATAGTTTCAGTCGTCGGAAATTTTTTTCCAATCCGCAACGAAACGTGCGTACAGTACGCGGGTAGATCCTTCTCGCTTGAGTGATTATTTCCTTGACCTGTCTATACTCGTCGCAAGTGTTGCACTTGGTCGAAGAGTAAACTACCGCATAAAAAAAAAAAAAAAAAAAATAGAAAAAGAAGAATATCATTATCTCGGCTACCAGCGCGCCGAGAGAAGCTCGTCCTGCAGCTGGATTATCCTCGATATCGGTAGCTAACGAGACGCGAGAGGCGCCGAAGATAAGATTAGCGGCGTGGGAGAAGAAGCGTGCAGAGTCCGATAAATTCGAATCGTCACCGGCAGAAACACGCAGCCCGGACACATGTGAGGTCTCAGAGCGTGAAGAATACTGCGCCGGGAGCTCGGTGGCTCGAAGGCTACCCGGAGGATGTGCCAGACCATTACGACGATAGAGATCTGCGAAAACGCTCGGAGCACGAGGAATCGAGGCGAAAAAAAAACACACACACACGAACGTGTGTATCTGCATCGGTTGCAACCGGTTGCGGCTTCGCGCTGAATAAAGAGCTCACCTCCTTCAACAATGCCTAAACACGTCACGGAATTGTTTTAGAGAAGATTGATTTCCTGGAAACACACAGCTTCGTCTCCTTTCTCGATAATCCATTCATGAAACGGAATGAAAAAAAAAATCAGAAGAAGAAAAAAAACCCACCTATCGGCAGACAATTAAACAAACGGCTACACCCGTTTGCCGTGCGTTACATCAATCTCCGGTTCTATGTTAATTAGTGCGATCTAAACGCCTCTTGCGTAATCGGACACTCGTGTTCAATTTTTTTTATCTTCTGTTTTTTACAGGGGAAGAACGATGATTCGACGTCCGGTGAAATTGATGAATACGGTCATTGTTTCGTTGACTGGTCGGGTCCGGCGGGCTGATTGGTCGAAATTACTGCTTTACTGATATTTATAACGTCGGGCGTTTTTAGAGATAAGAGGCGCGGAGCGGAATGGAGCGCGCCGCGGTCTTCTCGCGAGCGAGCGGAAGCGTCGAGCCTGATTCAACGCCGGACGGGATGTACAGCACACTCCGCGACCAATTACCGAGGAGAAACCGTCCCAGCGGCTGTCACGAGATCACCTGTAATAGCTCCCAGCCGTCTCCCGTATGTATATTTCACCGGCGATAGACTACACGAGCCCCAGATATACAGTTACGGTTACGGGTTCGCAGAAATGTTGTTCCGTGACATTATTCTCGCTCGTTGTGCCCGACAGTTCCAGCGAACGCGAGAACAGCTGAGAGATACATAATTGAATTTTGATCGGTCGCGCGGAATTCTCGGAGAGAAGGCGCTCGAAGTCTCGCAAAAAAAATACCGTATCTCTCAAACGGCCGAACGGAAAACTACAAAAAAATTTGTAACTTCCACGGATCGATGCTCGAGAATAAAAAAAAATTCTAAGACTCTTTTTTTTTAACCGAGCTAGAATACAATTCCTCGTCTTCGTGAAGCGTTTCGTACGCGAAACTGAGCGGTTCGAAGGCTCGAATTCAATATTCATTCGCGAGCGCTGCAATGTTTTGCCGACAGTGGAATTCGCTCGGAAATTACATCAAGCAGTGGTAATAATATAGGTGGTGCCACACACAAACGCGCACAGTTGTCGAGAGTGCCGTCGAGAGACTTTCTAAACGCCGGGTTTAAATACTCGCGAATGCCCGGGGGTGTTGACGATCGCGTCCGAGGCGGCACCTCGGATCCTGTCCGTTTCGCTGCGTCAATACAGTTGTGCGTACAATAGTTGCACGAATTGCCGATGAGAAAGGAGGATCAACAAAACGTACACTGAAAAAAATTTTGTTTCGATTCTACTTTCAATTCTTACAATTCCATATGATATTGAAACAACGACAGCAAGACTGTCAAGGTGATATATTATCGTTTCAATCCGGTATGAAATTGTACGAATTCAGAGTAGAATTGAAACAACGTTGTTACTGCCCGCAAGCAAATTTTACTTGATTCAATGATTTTTTTTTCTGTGTAGTTTCCGCAGTCGATTTTTAAGGAGGGACTCTCGCTGCGCGCTGACCTCGAATAAGTTCGACAACAATAGGATTAATTTTGCATAATAATAATTGCAAAATGTTATTAACAAATTCATCAAAAAATTAATTGGTTAACAAATTACCCGGCAAATTAACAAATTCATCAAAAAATTAATTGGTTAACAAATTACCCGGCAACAAAACTTTTTTTTTATGAAATTGATTCGTTTATTTTTCTGAATACGTATGGATTTTTTCAGATTTTTAAGTAATCGTTGATTTTTTTTATTTTTTTTTATCGAACAAAAATCAACGATTACTTAAAAATCTGAAAAAATTCGTACGTTTTCAGAAAAATAAACGAATGATTTTCATAAACAAAAAAGTTTTGTTGCCGGGTAATTTGTTAACCAATTAATATTTTGATGAACTTGTTAATAACATTTTGCAATTATTATTATGCAAAATTAAGCTTCTCAGTACCTTTAGAATACATGATTTTTTTCAGATTTTTACACCATCAAGAAGTATTTGCAATTTTCTCTTATTGTTGTCGAACTTATGCGAAGTCAGCGCGCAGCGGGACTCCCTCCTTAAGGTCTCTTCCACATCGTCGCGAAAACGTGATCGATGGAAGAAGTTCCTCTGACCGATCGGTCAGAATATTGCGTTGCCCCGTACTGGATCATCTCCCGGCCGAGAGCCGGTTTTCAAACTTGAAAAGTTAGAACGACAATATTTAGAGGCTCACGACGGGAGCGCATAAATAACAGAACGGGCTCGGAGTTCGGATACGTCAGAAGCGACAGGGACAGCGTGAAAGGGGCAAGAGACCAGGTTAGTGCGACAGAGCACGCCAAAAGGATGATCGCCAATCTTGATCCACAGTCAGTGTGCAGAACTCGTGATTTTGCCAACGCATTAAAAGTGAGAAAAAAAAGTAACGAAGAAAAATAAAAAGAAGGGAACTCGAAGATGCGATTGGTAAGGGGGGGGGGGGTGGTAAGAGCCCCGAGATGGAAGATGAATGAAAATAAAAATAATGAGAAGAACGAGCTGGCACACTGCACAGGGAAGAAAAGAGAAAGGACGTATAATAAAGAGCTGTATGACGTCAATCCCGAGACGGGGAGAGCCCGGGCAACGTTTCCATATAATTTTTCAAAGTCTGCTACGTCGAGATCCTGAGGCTCCGCGGTGTCAGAGACCTGCTAGCCTTGAGATACGTGTTTCTTTTTCCTCTCCCGGGACCACCGTTTCTACCCTACGATTATTTTCATCCTCTCCTCGTTACTCGCCGCGGCTTATCGCGATTATCGTTACACCGAGGCTGCGCGCGAATCTCGAGTAGATTCGAATTTGCAAACTGTTTTCGGTAGACGAGGAATCACGTTTAGCGGGACTTTTGACGACGTCGCTCCTGACTGTGAAGATGAAACCTTTGAAAATAAAATGAAAAAACGTTCAAACCGGAGGAGAAGCTCCCACGATCCCAAGTTCCTCTATTTTGTTGTCTATTTTTAAAGCTAATTTAATATAATGTCATTTACCTAATTTGTTCGTTTCTAACTATTTTCATTAATATAATTTCGTATTTGTTCTGAAGCCAGAAGAGAACACATGTTATCACACACTATGTTATATAGTTATCGAATGTTCGATTTTCGTTTGTCTGTAAAAGGAGCAGATCGTTAAAAAAATATAAAAATAAATATAAATATAAATATAAATATAAATATAAATATAAATATAAATATAAATATAAATATAAATATAAATATAAATATAAATATAAA
>JAPYZC010001401.1:0-23775 GCA_030522665.1 Ichneumoninae sp. A BG-2022a | reverse complement strand
CCAATTAATTTTTTGATGAATTTGTTAATAACATTCTGCAATTATTATTATGCAAAATTAATCTTCTCAGTACCTTTAGTATACATGATTTTTTTCAGAATTTTACACCATCTAGAAGTACTTGCAATTTTCTCTTATTGTTGTTTTATGCGAAGTCAGCGCGCAGCGAGACTCCCTCCTTAAGAGAAGGCTATGAAGAGAATGGATAAACACATATGAGTGCGAGAGCGGCCGAGTGAATATTTTGAATTAATTTTTCTCCCAAACGATTGTCTAAAATGAAAAACGAATTGCGAGACCCATTGCGTTAATGAAATCCGCACCAAGCCCGCAATCCGTTTTTTTTTTATAAAACCGTTTCGGTGAAAACGAATTCAAAATATTTTAAGTCTATGTTGATCTTCAGCCCCACGTTAAGAGGTTCCCTATGTCCGTCCGGACGGTATCCGAAAGTTAGCACCCATTCAAAAAGTTAACCCTTTATAAGTCGCACCGCCCGAAACCATATCGAAGCGGGACTAGCTCAAGTGGAGTAGGGGCCACGCGTTGCCTCGGTAGCGCCTAAGAGTGGGGATAGAGGTGTGATTCACAAAGGGTTAACTTTTGGATGTAGGATAGCTTACAGTTACCACCCGGAACATACGTAACCGATTTAAATCACTTTTTCATACCAGATATCTTTTTTCTACTTGGGATCGTCAATCGGACAGAATCGCCATGTTCAAAATCGTGTCTCATTAGTTTCTGAAGAGAAACTACGGGACGCCATTTCCTGTGTGTGTGTGTCCGGCAAATTTGCATCTCTCCGTCAGTGTTTACTGTGCGCATTGCCAGCGTAGTGTAAGAAGACTCTCTCTCTCTCTGTGTCTCTGGAGAAACGCAGAGGTTGGAGTTGAGCGAAGGTACGTTGAATCGGGGTTATAATCAGGCGGCTAACGCATTTCACGCGCGTTGGCTGTTGGCGGCGAGAACTCGACGGTGCATTAGATCACAGGCATGGTGGCCTCGTATAAACGTATATACGCGGCGTACAAGATGGCGCGATGCTCAAGCTACGCGGGATTAGGCCGGCGGGAACGACGGGATATTGTAACACCAAGGTTGGAAACGCCAGGCTCTCAGCCCGGCGTTGATTATAATGGTAGGAGCGGGGAGATATCACGTCTGCACGCTTCGCGTACGGGATCATGCGCTGTGAAATCGACTGTGCCTTTGTGAAGGATTCTCGACACTGATCGTCGTACTATAATTATATGTAAAAAAATGAATCGTCACATTCACAAATGCATTGTCGTCAATTCGTTAATAATATCTCCGACGCAATAATTTATTTTTTTCATTCAATAATCTACACTGTTAAAATAAATAAATATACCACATATTAAAATGACAAATCTTTTGCTTGAAATTTACAAAAATTTTAATGAAAAATACAAATTTTACTGTAAAATTGCAACGCACATGCGTTTGAAATTTCAGAAACGGTTTATGTAAAAAAGCTTCGAATACTGTTAATTAATTTTCAAGCAAATTTTTTTTACAGTGTAAACCTCCCTACAGATATTATCGACGAATGAAATAGTGGCTCGAGTAAAAACTGTTTTTGATCTCCGCATCTCCGAGGCGCCTCGGCGGGCCACAGTCGATCGTTCATCTCTTCGCGATTAACGGACATACGTTCGGCGAATAAGGGACAGGAGGTTCGAGGGTCCGTTGTCTAGGAACCGGAGAGGATCGGTGGTGAGTGCCTTGCGCGCGTCTAAAATATAAATGGCATAGCGCCTCTGTGGCAACAGGTGGTCAGTAGCAAACCCGCCTTCTCGTTTGTAGCCCCGGCGTATATAGAAAAGCTTTCACGAGCGCGCACAGCTTTTGGTCTCGCCGTGTCGGCACTCCGGAGCGACGGAGGAGGGGCGGCGGAGGAGAGGGGAGGAGGAGAGGATAGCGTCGCCGCGAAGCTCGATTCTACCGGCGTCGCAGACCGGTCATATATTATATTCACGTCATCAATGCAAATGCCGGGGCGTGCCTGAGTTTATAACGGGGAAAGACCGTTGAGACGCGGCGAACGAGTTACGTTTCAATCTATATAGGTCACAGGTCATAACTCTCGCCGGCGAAGGGGGGGGGGGGGTGTCGGTCTTGCACGGGCCGTGACTCCAGACATCATTCAGACTCGATTTAACCGTTTCAGCATCGTTGCTCTACAGTTGCGTAATTTTACGTGAATTTCCACTGCTGTTTCGACGCTTTTCGAATATAGTGTGTACAACGCCGGCACAGATTTCGTTCCCGATCTGTGCGTCTCCCTCGGTTTCTCCGGGTGTGCGCGCGCAGCTCTATATCTCTTTCCGGGCATATGGAGAGAGCGTCAAAGCTCCCAAAGGATTGGAGACCTTACAAAGGACGTCGTGTGCGAACGTCCCACGCTCGCCCGCCCGCCTGGCAAGCCTCGATCCTATTCGACAGTGTTCTTAGCTTCAAAGGTGGATTTGCGAGGTATTTTCAATGGCAGGCTTGCCGCGCCGTATAGAGAGAACTACCGGTATACCGAGCTATGTAGCTATTGCATCGTACACTATGTATATATATGTATATAGCGTGGGATATATCAAAGCACATATACGGGCTGAGACCAAGCTTCCAGCAGCCGTTCACCACGGGGATTACCTGCGCTACAGTTCACACACACATACTCACACATTTTACCTAGGGTACATGTATACGTGTATACTAAAGCAGCAATCCACTCGCACCATAGAATTCGGACGATCACTATGACCGAATTAGCGGCTTCCATGGTATTGCGATTTCGGTGATCGGAGGAACGATCTTAGCGACCGTTTATTTGAGAACGTTGGTGTAGCACCGATGCAGCATTTAAGAGAAGACTAAACCACGCACGAGGGCGAGAGAGAGAGACAGTTAAAATTTGGAATCCATTTTACTCCGAAACGATCGATGTTCTAAAAAATTCATATCAAATTTAATGTAGCGGACTCGAAGTTTATATTAAATTAAAAGGTACATATGTGATATGAAAAATGTACGCTCAGTGCATTAAAAAACATTGAAAGCTCTTTGTTTTTAATAATTGACTTTAATTTTTATGAAAAAGTATATTCATTTTTCATCATAATTGTATAGTAGATTTAGTGTACTATTATTTGCATAAAAACTTTTTTTTTATTATAGGGATTCTATAATACAGAGAACGAATCAAATACGCAGTGCGCTCCGCAATTCGTTTTTTATTTTATAAAACCGTTTAGGAGAACAATTGTTTTCAAATCTGTTGAGGCTATGTTGATTTTTAGCCCCACCTTAGATCCGAGCGGCCCGGCACAAATCGAATGAGTGCTGAATGATAAAACTTTTAACGAATGATGAAAGAATTTAACACTCGTTTGACTAGTGTGAAAGACTTCAACCTATTTATGAAATAAATGAAACTACTGAATAAGCGGAAACTAAAGTATGGAACTTTTTTTTTGCAGAATCGTGCCGCAAAGTTCGAGGGTGTTTCTTCGTAATCCAGCATATATCCACGACAAAGCTCGGTAATATGGACGTGTAAAGCAGCGGCTAATATTTTTTTAAGGAAAATGTTTCGATTCTGCCAAACGCGTCGATACTGCAAAAAAATAAAATAAAATAAAATAATAATAATAATAAAGTGTGCGTCACATACTTTTTTTTTGCCCGTCCTCTTTAATATGCGATTCGATAATCGAATGATCGTTGTGATCGAATTAGCGATTTCCATGGTATTGCGATTTCGATGATCGGAGGAACGATTAGCGGGACCGTTTAATTGAGAACTCCGGTGCAGCGGAGTTCTCCATTTTTTTTCCGGAGCTCCGAGCGCTGTCGAGCGCTCGGAGCTCCTTAAATTGATAATAAGTCAACCCTCATTTGACCGGTGTCGACCGGTTAAATGAGCGTTCAATTATTATCAATCGTTTGCCCAAAGTTTTATTCATCGGACGAGTTAATATTTTGTCGACCGCAAAAATACAGTCTTTTCATAGAAATAAAATTGCGAAACTTTTAGCGAACGATAAAAAAATGTAACACTCGGCTTCCTTAAGTGAAAAAAAACACTGCTAGTTTATCGGAAACTAAAGTGTGAAACTTTCTTTTTTTTGCAGAATCGAAGTGCAAAGTTCGGGGGGGTTTTCTTCGTCGTCCAGCGCGTTGTGACGCGTGCAACGGCGACTAATTTTTTGAAAAGTAAACCGTGACGCGTCCTCTTTAATACGCGATTCGATAATCGGATGACGAAGTAGTATTATTCGCCGCGAAAAATCCGGGCGTCCCGACATAATTAAAACTTTTCGTCCAGTCTCCGCCGTCATTCCCAGTGTGGCTTGAGCGCGCAAACAAGGTCGCGTGTTCCCGTGGGAATCCCCGCTCGATGCCCGACGCTCGGTCGCGCGCGCGCGGGGAATCACACGGCCTAAAAGTTGCCAGTCATAAAAGTTATGCAAGTTACACTCGGGCGTCGCAAAGTTTCGTTCCTCGCTGCTGGTCGTTCGTCGAAGGAACTAATATCGCGAGGTTGCCTCCCCCTCCCCCTCCCCCTAGATAGGTTCATGACTCGTATTCCTCACTACCACGGACACAACCCACCTCCCACCTTTTTCTATGGCTCGAGGAGAAGTTTTACGGAAAGCTCCCGACACCGCTCTGGGCCTGTCCATCGTCAAGAATATACCGCGTGAAATCCTCGTCCAATCGATCATTCGAGCGAGAAAGAATTTCTTTCAAGTTTTTTTTTTCTTCTTACTTATTTATTTTTTAATTTTCTTTTCACTTTACTTTCTCGTACCACGTGTGTTGGGCTATCCCGTAGAAAATCCACTGTAAAGTATCCCAGTGGAGTGCGCTGTGCGAGTTACGATTGCCTCTCGTTGATGAAAGGGCAGGTCGAACGTACAATTTTCTTGTGGCTAATCCATTTGTCAGTGATCGATCGAACTGCTCGCAAAAAAAAGTTTACACAAAAGTACAACCCCAGCCGGAGAATTACAGAAGTGTTCGAACAAAAGTGCCTCGATAAACGAATACGAGGAAAAAAAATATATATGAGGGGGAGTTTAGAAAACACCACGTCGAAGCTGACAAAAGT
Source organism: Ichneumoninae sp. A BG-2022a (assembly GCA_030522665.1). NCBI lineage: Eukaryota > Metazoa > Arthropoda > Insecta > Hymenoptera > Ichneumonidae > Ichneumoninae sp. A BG-2022a. The sequence continues at coordinate 18,644 of JAPYZC010001401.1, read as the reverse complement.
GTGGCGCGCTGAAGGGGCATGGAAATAGGCAATGAGGGTACGATTAAAATGCGATATTCGCGGAGTTTGTGCCTGGCGCTCGGTGCAAAGATACATCACCCTTTCCGTGCACGATGCAAGAGCTCGCGAAGCTTTTGTGCCGCTATACACGCCACTCGATCGGGGGATGAGGCTGATGTACTTGACGCCGGGTTCGGTCGTTTGGTAGTACAAGCGGGAGGACGACGGTGGGGCGGGGTATCGGCGCCAGTGAAGCTCGAAGCCTCATTATTGGGGGATTACGGTTCATTAGTCCCCATCCACCGGAGTTTCCGAACGACACGCAAAAAGGAAGACGCGGCTTTTTTTTTCCTCCTCTCTCCGCTTTCATCCCTCTTCGTGCGCGCTCAAGTGCCGCCCCATTATGCACAGAATGTTTGTACCTTTCGCCTGTACATCTTCCCGTGGGCGCTCCATGGCCTGTGCACCGCAGCGTTTGAACCATCGCAAAAAAAAAGATTTTTATAAAAGCGAAAAATAAAAAAAGCTCTCCATATACGAAGATTCCCTTTCGCGCGTAAACATCGAAAGGAAGAAATGAGCACAAAAAACCGTGAAGATGACGAAGGGCAAACGAAGCAAGAAATGGTTTCGCGTGGGACGATGGAACGAAAGAAGAAATCGAGAAAATAAAGAAAGATCTCTTGAGAATTTTTAACGGATAAAAATGTACTTTGAGGCGCGTAGAGGGGGAGGGTGGGGGAAGATGGTGTACACAGATAGCCCGACTATCGATAACGTTACCTATAACCGTAAGAGGCGCCGAGTAGTTCGGCAACGTCGTAACGGACTATATATATATATATACATATATATATATACATATATACACGCATCGGTATAGATATTTACACCGGGAAAAACTGTTTTCTCCGAGTCTTCCTCTCCTTTTTCTCTCTCTCCCGTTAGATCCGTCTTTCTTCAGCTTTTTCCTTCTATTTACCATCGGTGCACTTCCGCACGCCAGAAACGTTTCACAAGCTGCCCCGGAGTACAAATATTTATCCGAGCGCCTTTCATGTCTGGAAAATAATTTTCAGCGCGGCTCTTCCCTCTCCTCCGACCGCGCTCCATCGTCGTCTCGCCTCTCCTTCCTCGCCTCTGGCTCTCTTCCGCCTTTCCCGGCGCTTTCACCAGACCCGGTCCGCTTTACAGCGTCGCCGTTAGCTGCTGCATCTCCGCGCCTTGGGCAGTCTCTGCTCGTGGCAAGGGTTATTCTTTCGCGGGGATATACTCAAACCGCCGGGCGAAACGTTGCCTCTACCGGAGGAGGAGGAGGAGGAGGAGGACGGAGTCGGAGGGTTGAACGGCACTCGGGGAAGCACACCCTCCATCGCCGGCTCGCGCCCTACCGTGAGTCTTCTCGAATTACAACCTCTCCGAGCCAAACGCTACTCGAAATTAGCTTGATAAAATTACCGTGGTTTTCGCTTTTTTTCCCGACGACGACGGAAGATCCGAACCGAAACCGGGAATAGAGAGTACACGTGTCTACCCTGTGGGCATTAAAATATCGTCGGAGGGAAGATTCATTTTTGAAACGTGCCTCCGCACTCGCCGGCACTGAGCACACGTACGCGCAGTGCCAAAGAGATTTAAACGGTGAATTTTCACGTCAAGGCATAGTCAATAGATAGGATTTTTTTTTTATGGAGTGCAACATTACAATGTTTCCCTCCCCGACGGAATATTTCTACGCGGCATGTATCGTCGACGAGCCGTCGGCCCAACGCATGAGAGGGCTCCGGGAACAATGTTGAAATTGTGATGTAATTGGATTAAGTGACGATGACGAGAGGGAGAGCCCGAGTGCTACGGAATATACAATATATCGCGCCGGGGAGGTGGAGAGGCTATCAAAATGAAATCTGCGCCGTCCTTTCGCCGATACGCGACTACAAAGAAGTCATTAAGGCGTTATCTCGTCGATGTATCTCCCGAGAAAAGCGCCTTCCATCGTGGCTCGAGTATAACATCGTTTTGGGCTCTTTAGGACGTACTTCCGGTTTCTTGATAGACATTCGCGGAACCAGCGATAAAATTCTACGCCGTCCATCACCACTGTGGCCGCGCGTCGTTGCACCATTAACGAAGGCTACGAAGCCCACGACGCTTTTCCCTCGGAGGCGCATTATATCGCGGAATATACATGTACAGATGCGGACATACATACATACAAAGCCCCCGTATACTCGCGTCCCTTTTGCACTCTGTTGCCCGCGCGGCGAGCCATTCTCTCGCAAATGAGCGTTGTTAACGCTCGGCTCATAAACTTTCGTATAGGAATCGTACGCGCGGGTTACTTGCCCGCCTTGACGATCCGTACCTTGCTGAACGAGGAAAAAGAAAAAAAAAAAAAAAAAAAAAAAAAACTGAAAAAAGGAACAACGAGCCGAGACAAAAAGCGAAAGAGGGAATGAGGGCGAAAAAAAGGGAGGAAAAAAATGTGGGGTGAGAGGCTGTACAGCGTGCATCTGACGGGGGTTGGCGGGGGGTGCGAATGGGTCGCCGAGCTAGATGGCTTATCGACGATGGCTTTACGAGTACGTAACTCCGGAAATATCCCGGCGAGATTTTTTTTTTTCCTCTTTTCTTTCTCCAAGCTCGTTTCGCTGCACGCAGTAAAAGAGACGCGGGGCGTGTTGCGGTGATCGCGCCGATGGGCTTGTGTAACACGGCACAGTACCGCTGTAACATCGTGCGCTCGTTGCACACGGGGCGAGCACGGCTGATACGCAGTAGTACAGCTCGCGGGCGGAGCGGGTCTTCCGCGTCGCGGCCAGAGACTAGTCCATTAACCCATCGCGAAAGGCTCTCGTCACGTAGACGAATTTATCATCACTCTCGCGCACGGTCTACCGTATTTGCGGCGCTCGTCAGATGTATTTTTGTTTTCGGTCAATTTTTTTGGTCGACAATTAGACGACTGGTAATGTATCCTTAAGAAAAAAAAGATTTGTACATAATATCGTTATGATTTTTCTTTTATTTATATGTAAAAACAAAAAAATTGAAAAATGAATTTTTCAGAAATGGAGTTTCAGACTTTTTTAAATTATTGTTTTTCTTTTTTTTTGCTTCTTCATACAGGAAGTTTTGTTATGGTGAAAAAAAAAGTGAGATTTTAATGATTTTGTGTATTTTTAAACAGTGATTTCTTTGCTTTCCGATGGCATCCCGGAAAAACCCAGGTGCCTATCGTGATCTACAACAAGACATACACAAGAAGTTGGACATTACGAGATTGAAAAACCAAAATAAAGAGATATCACTTGGATTTCTTGAGTAAAAATCGAAAGTGAAAAAAAAAAAAAAGAAAACAAATTCAGTTCCTTTTGTAAACAGGAAAGAAGCGGCCGAGTCGAAGGGCCAATTATCCGTGTACACAGGAGGATCGGAGTGATCGTGAGCGGGGCGTAGGCTCTCGGCTCTGGTCGTTCGGGCATGCAATACATCGTTATCGGGAGGATGAAAAATTTATCGAACGAAAATCCGGAAGATTTGCCCATTGTGGGACGGAGTAAAAGCCGATAGGGTCGGTGCAAGTGGAAAGGGTCCCTATCGATCAGACGGATTCCTCGCGGGAGAGAGCTCCCCGTGAGCGCGATTGATGGACGTATATAGAGATATCTGGCTAATGGTGCGCCTCTTATTCCCTCGAAGAACATCCCCGTGCCAAGCCGATCAATGCCAGGCCGTTCGTCAATTAGCCTCGAGGCGTAACCAATGAAAGTCTGAGCCCTTCCCGAACGGGTTTCCAGACCGGCGGGACGAAGAGACCGATCGAACGGCGCGGAGGAAATCGCTTCGGTGTTCACAGTGTTCGGTACATTGCATCCGCCACAATATCTGGAAGGGGAGGGTCGGGCCGGAGAGGAGAAGGCGGCCCACGGTGTGAGGTGGAACCTCTCCAAGCTCGACCAACGGAATTAAGCAATTACCTGCTGATTGGAGGCTCTCCAGCGTTAGCCGCACCATCACACTTGCCAATCCGACGGCCCGGTAATTTCAATAGATACAACTGTAACCGCAAGAGCCGAGACCAGAACGCGCCGGCATCGCGATTGCCTCTTGTCCGTGCAGGAAGGAGCGAATCTACTCGGACCCTCCCTTTCACCCCTTCTCGCCGCGCATCCCTGCGACCCTGTATACACAATACGAACTATACGCCTGTCCCTTCGATCTCCGACATTCGACCGCAATACCAAACCAATTCACGGGGCGTTAACGTGGATTATAAATCAAGATGCTCGACCGCAAATATTTGGCCCCCCCTCTCACTTCCGGTTAATATATCGCGCGGCGGAAATTCTCCGACTGAGTCCACGATATTATAAACGGTGTGTGTGTGTATTACGTAAAAGCAATAATTACGGATTATATTGTCGTAGTGTTGTGAAATCAATCAGTTGAACTGATTTAATTTTGAGGTCGAAAATGTCGACGAGAATATATGGGGAGAGGAGAGCGTGTGCGAGTATAAGCATTGAAACGGTGTAGATCAAAAGTAGACTAGGTTTTTGCAGAGTTCAACGCGGCTGATTTGTATGTCACAGATTTGCCGTGATCCTGAGTATCCTGTCTAGATTTCAAAATCTTGACAAATGGTCAGACTCCTTCCCACTCCTATTTATTCCTGATAGTCAACAGATGAAGAAGATCCATTTGATGAACTTTATTATTTAAGGAATGAAATTATGTAGCATGGACCTTACAAAGATTGATATAGGAAAAAATGAGATTATTTAGGTTTGTAAACATTGAACTTCTCATGGTTTTTGGCCATGGTTTTCTTTGTGCACATAGACAAATGTCGGGACCGTTGGGTCGAAGAATCATAGATTGATTTTAAGGATAATGGACCGTGGAACATCTTGGGGTGGTCAGGTAGTTGTCGGGTTGCCAACTTTTTGAGGAGGGGTGTAGTGTAACGAATATAGAGATGAGAATAGACTGACAGACATGACATTACATAGATGGCTGAAATATCTCCGTATGACAAATGACAAAGGTACGGATTTTTGAGTGACGAGATGTGTAGACTCTTTATCGGCATTTCAAACAGAACAGACGTTTGACAGTTCGTGCTCCAGATAATTAGCCGTGATTATAATTAACCCTTCACGTACGTGATTCTCGTTGAGCGAGGACTTCCACTCCGGCCGATTCGGCCTGGATCCTCGCTCAGCGCGTACTTACCTTGCGCGGTACGAAAATCAGTATATATCAAAAAATATGTATGATATCGAAATTCGTAAAAATACTCTTTGAAGAGTAACATTCACGATATTATATTTGTATAAAATAATATATACATAGCCAATATATAGTGCGCTATTGTTATTCGAGTTTTATATTTGCATCTCAGGTCGCAGTCGTATGTGAAGGTTTAATAATATCCGCCCCAAAACCAAATTCGCGCGTTATTGATTCGCTCGGTCCTTACACTATATATGTGTATGTGCACACACGTGACGAAGAGGAATCTAATCCCATTGGGTCCGTAGAACGGATGAGATTATAAAATCATTACAAAGGGTAAAAGCAATTTTTGCGGAACCTTCGGGAGGATAAGGGGCGTGATGTATTGCAAGGTAAGGAAGCCAGACGAAGGTGGTGGAGCAACTTTTATTCGCTTCGGAAGATGCTCGCTCCGTGAGGGGCCTCTAGGCGAGGATGCCGGCCGCGACGATGCCGGGAAGAAGCGGAGACGGCGTCTCTAGCCCCCTCTCGGAGGAGTTCGCACTACCCTCCGCTCCACCTTCCTGGATACCCGTTTATAAGTTTACCCGACTTCCGTTGGCCGTCTCTCTCTCCCTCCCTCGGCTATCCAGGAAATACCTTCCCTCCGACTCTGACTCCCGATACTGCGGGGCGGCTGCGGGGTCGCCAAACAAGTAACAGTTGTACCAGAGGGCGAAGGATAAAAGCGATGCAATTACGAGTTCGCAAGGAATTACTCAGGGAATGTCTTTAATTAAATGTTGGAAGCAGCTTCCGAGCCTCCCCGTTAATGCGGAGACAATTTCCTTCCATCCGCGAGATGCCGGTGAAGAAGAGAAAGGAACATCCGAACGGAAGTATACAGTTGAACGCGAACTGCCCCCCAACCGACCCCCAACACCCCCGCCACAGGCGTCGCGTACCTTGCTGGCTTGATGGCTGGGTAACCTCCCTGTCTCTCCGAGATATCGTATAGGTATTCATCGTACCGAGTGCAAGAACTCCGATCCTCCCCGAGACATCTATTCCACGGGCGGGAAACTCCACCACTTATCCACCTTTCCCCCGTCCCCGCAAGCTTTGTCTGCATAACGGGAATACAACAAAGTTTTAAACTTCCAAGCGCCTAATCACTCGTGTCACCTTGTCGATCAAAGGAAACGGACTCGAGAGCTCCTCGGAAGGTATACATGTTTGTGTGTATATACGCGTCTATACAACATCTTGGTAACTTTTGTCATTAACTCGTTCGAGAAACTATCTCTTTCCTCGAATTACCCCACCGTATTTTAATACAATGGGAAGTTCGAGCTCGAACGGTGAATGCGTTACAGGGGGGGGATTACGAAACCGCTGGTTATTGTTTGCAAATGAGTAAAGCTCCGTCGGGCGTTGTGAGATAGTTATCTGCAGAGGGATTTTTGTTTATTTGTTTTTCTTTTTCCGCGGCTTCGGGTTTTTGTTGTGAACTTTTTATTTCCCGTGACTCGGAGTACGAGTGATTGTTACGCTCATGTTTTTTTGCCTTTCGAACTCAGGACGATTGCAACGAACCTCTTTGGGTTACATTACTACATAAAAAAATAATTTACAGAGACTTTTTTATTTTTATTTTTTTTTCACGCGGTGTCAAGTTTTTTGTCTCGAACGAATTATTTCCCGTGATTTGGGGTGAAAGTAATTGCGACGGTCAATTTTCTTTTGCCGTTTGACGTCGATCGACAAAAACGATTTGTTGTACAAGTAATTGCGACGATCTCTGTGGTTTACGACATTATAAAAAAGAGAAACGAGGGTTCTCTCATGCGCGTGATTCAACGGGACACTCCATGGGTACTTCTGGTGAGATAAAAAATGAGGCTTTCGCGAAGCCCACCGTCCCGGTTTTAATTTCCTCGGGCGAGCCGCGTCGCAACTCGAGTGTTTGCTACTTTACACGAGAGGCGGTGAGGAGAAAGTAAAAGATAAAAGATAAAAGCTCCGGAAGAAAGTGAGGGACATTCATAGCCGTTGCCCGAGCACGTTTTGAGCGCTCGTTGGTTTCGACGTTAAAAAAAAAAGAAAAAATAAGTAACAAAATATGGAAGGAAAAAAAGAGCTCGCAACGCCACACGCGGCCTTTTGCTTTTTTTATTATAGCGAGACATTTCGCGTTCCATTTTCTCGTTCCGCGCCGACTGTCCCGCAGACGGCTACGAGCTCGATACATGTCCCGTACGGCGGCAAAGTCGAGAGGGTTCGGTAAACCCTTGCTGCTCCCGTCCGGGACGCCGGGAGGTCGACGCGAAGCGTGACAAGAAATGTCACGCGGCATTCGGCGGGGAAGGTGTGACTGCTCGGGGGTGTTCCACCCTTTTTTTTCGAACGTCGTCCGTACAGCACTTTTCGTGACGCACGGCACACCACTCCACCGGAGGCCGTTGTTGAGGGGTGCTTTATGCCTGATCCGCGCGGTAAACGCCTTCACCGTCGGCGACAAGAAAATATTTTGTCACGGCGGGGAGCTGCCTCGCTCGTTCAATCTTCACCCCCGAACACGACGCATGCAGACGTCCGACTGACGGCTATAACTCTCAAGCACAGTCGCAGTAACGTTATAATGTTAACCGCGGTGCGAGCCAAACGCACAATCATCTTTTTACAACATAGATTTCCGGTCCGCCATAATATATTCGAGTGTAAAGAAAAAATCATTACTAAAAAGTCTCATGCACGAAGAGACTAAAGCGACGAAAACTAATCGACTTTTTTGTTTCACAGTTTCAAACTATTACCGTTTGAAAGGAAATTCTCACACGACATGGATGTCGACTCACGTTCGTGTGAGAATTCAATTTTGAACGTAAATCGTCGGCGGTGGTTGGAAAAAATTGATTACGGTTTTTGTTACCGACGGTATTTCACGCGATCTTAACGTGCATCTTAACGACATTATCTTCCGCAGGGTTTCATCTTCCCGAGTCACCTTCGAAATGGAATCGGTGGCGAGAAAGTCGCGAATATCGAGGCTCGGAAGTGGAAGGAGTGTCGAGTTGCATGACGGGATTCTCAGGTGGAGTCAACGATTTTGCCCTATCCGGTATCAGGATGGTAAACGAACGGGTGAGAGAGAGAGTGAGCGAGTCGAGCTCTCCAAGGAGCCACTCGTCGGATGCTCCACAGTGAAGAGAGATCCGCGCGACTCCTTCATACTATCCGACCATGCATACGAGGAGTTTCGAGCGCAGGGCTCGTGGAAAAGCGTACAATGCGCGAGCGAACCCCTCTCTAACAGGCCTTAATCATGACAAGAGGGCCCTGTGCGCCTCTGGCTCGGCGTATAAGGGCCGAACGTTTTACGTACGTTGTATAACTTCCACGTTGCCCCGAGAGAGGGTTCCGCTCTCCTACTCGAGACCCTCCCCAGCAGCTCATCGCGAAACGAGGGTAAGTCTCTAGAAATGTTTCTCACTCCCTCGTCATCATTTAATCGCCCTACCGGTTTATACACGCTAACCATAACCATGCGAAATCTCGCTGCTTTCCTCCTACTTCAACGGGAGATACACGAATTATTCAAGCATCTCCTCATCCCGAATTCTACTTGGCGCATCTCCTTCAAACCCGCGAATACCGGAGTAACTCCGCACAGATATCCGCTACCGAGCGGGAATGCCGTTCGAGTTCCTGCACTATGCACATATATATATTTATATGTATATATGTATATACATGTATGTACGCGTATATATGGCCTAATTTTATAAAGCGAACGAACAAATTTTATCGCATTATCATAGTCTCTTATTTCCGAAAAATTTTCATTTTTCATTTGATCGCGGAATTGAGTGAAGCTGTTTATTAAGCAAGCTAAAAAAAAGATTCACGACAAAAAACCATTGTGCATTCACCGGACATTACCGATATTTTAATAAAATCGTTACCGTGTCGTAAAGATGGCTGGGATAAGACTGAAATATCGGCGAGTAAGTGTTATCGACACTATCGACGATGAATGTATCGGGCCCGGCAACGGAGTCAGCGGGATTCGATGTACATAAGGCGAAACGTGAATATCGCTCGGTAAAGATAGAGAGAGAGAGAGAGAGAGAGAGAGAACAGTATTAGAGCCACGTATCAGATTGCAAATCAATATCTCATTTCGTAGGTATAAGTCGGCGAGATGTCTCGTGTACGTAATGCAGTTTGGTGGCCGACGTGCTGAGAGATACAGGCGTTGTAGAGGATGGTACCGGTGATGCTGGTGTAGTCGGCGAACAGACACGTCGGGAGGGTTGAAAGGGGGGGGGCGGAGGGGGTCGAAAGGGGGAAGGTTTTGCGAGAGCACGGGAGGCGAGACTGGTGTGCTCGGAGAGAGGAGAGAGGAGAACGGGAGAGTCGGAGGGCTGGTGAGCGAACGCGGCCAAATCGAATTACCCTCCGGCAGTCCTGTATCGAAGGGAAACCGTGCTACAGAACCTCCGACTATCCTTCTCCCGCCGCGTTATACGAAAAGTCTTACCGGAGAGGCGATGAGGCTTTTGGAATTGAACGAAAGAGCGCGAGTGAGAAACACACATACATACACAGAGCAGCGAACAGTGAATGAGAAATATATATAGAGAGGAGGGAAGAGTGCGCAGCCTCCGGTAAGCTCGTTACGAGACCCCATTCAATCTTTCGGCGGCTTAACGAGACCCCCGTGATTGACGTACTTTCATGTACAGCGGGTGGGTAGAGCTCTCTCACCGAGCTCCCGCTCGCTCCCTCTCCGTCCCTATCTGGATATGAAGACAGAGAGAACGGCGTCGAAACCGCGATGAAGGTTCTTCCTTCTTTCAACCGCATCGGGTTCCGGCAACCCTCGTCATCGCGAGTTACCAGAAGCGCTCGTTGAGCGCTCCCGGTGAATCAAGAATACGCGAGGGGGGGAGGCTCCGGGTCCTGTTTTACGTATCGTGATGTACGAAATTTCATAAACGTCGACCCCCTCACCCGTCACAGTGAGCTTCCGAGGATTTGCATAATTTTAGAAAACAATCGACCGATCTGAATAGCGCGCGGAGCCCGGGCGGAAGGAAAAAAAAGGTTTGGGGCTCTTCTGGCAAACCGGCAGAAAAGCTCGTAGGCTGTTTTTTTTTCATTTTCATGGAAAGTTGAGGGAACCATCGAGTTATCATTAGTTTCGAGAATTTACCACGGCTGGGTGTGCAGGAGAGGCTGCACCGCTCCGAGAACCTCTTGCGCAAATAGCACCGGCTACTGACGCAAACAGTCCGACTACCGGTGAGGATTTTGCGGGTTCGTGCGACGGACAAGCCTCGCCGCTGCTTTTACAGTGCGCGAACTCTCCGACACAGAGGAGTCTCTCGTAGGGGTTGCGCAGGCGGGGCGTTATTGAATTAAAAGACCCGGTTTTCCCCGCTAAACACACTGCCGCGGGTACTCGGCGAAGAGAAAACGTCGCGTTGCCCTTGGCGGGTCTCTGTTGAAACGTTAAATTATTCCGTTCCGTCCGCACCATTTGTCAACGGCAAATAAATTATTCACCTCAGGACATACATATATATGAAAAATGTTAAATTACCGAAGACTATCAAAGCAGAAGGTGAATTGTATGGCAGACTGTTGCCGGGCGAAGCGGAGCAAAACGGACTGTTATTACCAATTTTTTACGGAGTTTTCACTCTGCACCTCATGTACGGGATGAAAAAACCACCCCAGGCGATAATAAAAATATGCGATTTTTGTCCATTTTCGTTACGTTTTAGGCTTCAAGTGTGATTTTTACCCCCTAAACGTTAATGAAATCAAATTTGCCGTATGCCATTCTCTTCCTTATTAAAAATCGAATAGTTTCGTGTGCGGAAAACCCCACTTACTGCTCGTAGGAAATTTGTACGGTCATGAGTTCGAAGGCAGAAAAAAATGGTCCACAAGGTGTAGTGTTAAATAAAAGTCTCATCTCAAATACACGTGTCCATTTTGCCCCCGTCCTCCCCTGATACAGATGGAAACTCAGGAGGCTCTCCACTCGAGGAGCAACGACTCTCCCGAAGTTTCTTCGAGCCTCGTCGTTCTCTCGTCATCCGAGTCTGCGCGCTTTCCGACGCAGGAATGACATTTCTCCGCCGCTATACGTAGCCCGCCGCTCACCGATCGTCCAGGTGAAATTCGAGGCGAAACAGCGAGCCCGCTGACAATTCAATTATAACTGAGGGAAATTCCCGGAGTCCCGGTCTCTGTCTATCTACCCCTATAAGCCGAGAAAGTTTGGTAGCTTCGACGGCCTCACCAGCAGCGAGGTCGTCGTCGTAGTCGTCGTCGTCGGGCACGACGCAGACGACCCTCGGCAACCCCACGCCAATCCCATTTTCCGCACTGTCTCTGTTACTCCCTGCAGAACGTCGCAGCTTTTAACCCTCCGATACCGCCCCCCCCCCCCCCATTCGGCGTGCCTCTTTCTCTCATCTCCCTTCGCCGCCAAGTGTTATGCAGATTTGTGTTTGGCCAGTCATTACCGGGGTGTTTGCCGATACGACTGCTGCTCCTCCATGTCGGGCTCAGACCAACGGACCCGGGACTCCAACGAAGTCCCTCCCGGTATTCCCGACCTTCCCGCCTCCTCCCCCAACCGCCGTTCACGTGATTTGGCCACCCTGCCGAGTCGAGCAGACGCGGCAATCTTCCCGCACAGAAAATCACCCTCCCGTGTCCCCGGAAACCATAACTGCTTCATTTCTCGAGAGCCCTGAATTATCCCGGTCGTGTGACGAGGCGGAAAAAATTGTGGCACGGACCGCCGGTTTATCTTACCGATTCGAGAGCAATCAGGCTGATGTCGCTCCTTTCGCGGATAATGCGCTTTAACGAGGGAACACGAGGAAACGCTCGTGTTCTCCAGTTCGCACCGCGACATCCGCGTTCCCGGCAGAACCGGAACCATCCCGAAGACCAACCGGTCGATCCTACGATCCTGAAGATATGTGCACGACGTCAAATTTCATTTGTGGCAAGTCTCTATGAATGCTTCACACAGACAAAAAAAATCAATTGAGTCAACAAAATGTGCGCTTACGGGTGGCGAAACAAATGTTTGGTTGGTCGAACGGAATACCTCGTTGATTAAACTAACAAGCCGTCGAATCAAATGTTTCTTAACTTACACTGAGAAAAACTTACATAGTAAATAGTTCTCTGGGGGGACGTCTACATTTTACAGTTACGACAATGACCAAAATTATAGTTGTAACTGTAATTATAGTTTAATCAATTGAGTTAATACTATCACAAACTATCTATATAGACGCCCCCCCTGGGAACTATTCATTATAGTAGGAAATACCATCCTTTTTCTCAGTGTACCGCGCCAATTATTTCGTTCGATCAACCAAAAATTTTTTTCGCCACCTTTAAGCGCTCATTTTGTTGACTCAATTAATTTTGTTTCTCAGTGCAGGAAGATAAAAAAAATTGTTCACTTGTAGAATTTAATTCTCCAAGTGAACCTTTTCGAGCGAAGTTTGTGCGATACAAGACATGGCTCGATGAAACACTCGATGAAATTTCGTCTCGTGGAGATATCTTCAGGATCGTTCGATTCTTGGGCAAAAGTAACTCCCGTCCCGAGCGTTCCCGGTGATGAGTTTTTGGTCGATTTTTGAAGAGCGGACCGTAATAATCGTTCGAATAACTCCGTCGAAGAGAGCGAAGGAGGATCGTAATGAATTTCCATCCGGGACTACCGGTGCTTGCATCCCGACGGTATGGAATTTCAAGCTTTCGCGATATTCGGGAGGCCGCCATAAGTTTGTTACACAGTTCGAGGGGGTTTGGGGATTTATTTGAAATTCATTCCGAAAATCGGTGTATTGTGGGCGTTTTGAATAATCGAATACAAACAGGAGCGGCGAGGTACTCACTGGCATAGTTTGACTACCGTGAAGAGAGTTGATTGCCACCAGAGCTTCCTGGTGTGACGAGAACTTGACAAATGCGCAACCTGAAACATTCAAACAGAAAAAAAGAACGTCATTAATAATCACATTTCCTCGTCGATCGCTGAATTTTTATCGTAATTTTATCGTAACACATCTCTGGGAAACGCGTAGCGTGTTGGGAACTCGGGGCGGTAAAACGTGCGATTTTATCGATGGTCGAACGATACGACGGAATTATCGCACGACGAGATCCCTCGGCGAGGGTCCGGACACGGGTCGTTCGTTCTCCACGCTCCGCGGCACACGGGCATAATCAAAATATTTTTAACCAAACTTTCGAAGTTCAAAGCTCGAGCTGGCAGGCCGGTTCACGGGGAAGGGAAAGTGTCCACGGCAAAGCCCGGGGTCTTTTATCCTCCGAGGGGTCGGTATAACGAGTTCCACGCATCAGCCGTCCACCTATGGAGCTCGTGCGAGAGCGTCGGTCAAACGCTTCGTAAAAAAAAATAAATGGAGTTCGATGGCAATGACGATACGCCCGAGCTCTGCCGGCCGTGTGTCCCGGTGAGCGTAAGCCGGCCACAACGAGGGCTGAGCGTCCTGGAAAGGAATTAGGGCGAGAAGAGAGAGAGGTAGGTCGAGGGTGATATCGAAAGAACGCGAGGGCATGCACGACCGACCCTCGCGCCCCCACGTACCTGCTCGACTATGATACGATAAGGTCTCAGGGTGAATCTTCTGCGTTCTGCTTCCAGAATAGGCGGAAAGCTGGAACCCTTGCCGGTTGTTGGCCACGCTGCCCCCCTGCTGCCAGTCCGCGAGACACGCTCGACGGAAGGAGACACGAACGGGCCGACGACTGGGGACGATTTTTTTTGTTGTTTTCCTCTCGGGGCCAATAACTGCGCGGCTCGATCGACGGACCGTCCGGGTCGGCTGCGTCGGCTCGCTCGCCTCGAAAGCGAGAACCCTCTTCGGCATCAACGTCGATGGCGCGTTCGAGCGTTCCACGATGAGATGACTGCGCGAGGGTTCGGTCGCTCGGGGGTTTACACAGATAGAACGAGGATGAGGAAGAAGATGAGGGTGCGGACTCTCATCCTGCCACTCGCCCCGGCCACTCGCTGATCGATATCTCTCGCGCATTAAAAGAAAAAAAGGAAGAAGGGGGGGGGGCCGCATAAAAAAAACTCGAGCCTCCTCTACGACGCGATGGAACCCTAGGCTCGGCGACGGAAAGTAAAAGAGGATTCTCTCATTATCCCGGATAATAGAACGGAGTTAAAACTTTATCGTTGCCAAAAGGCGAGTCTGAGTCATCGGCGGACCTCGCGTAATGCCCGCGCGGGTTTACCCGCTCCCGTTACACGAGTCCCGCTCCTGTTCGACCCCCCTCGACCATCGCACCTCCCCCCGTCATCTCACTTCCGAAAAGATTTTTTCCCAATTTTTTTTTTTTTCACCCTCCTCCCAGTTCGTCTCAGCTTCGGTCCTGTCGCGGCTTCCGCCACGAGTGGACGAAGAGGAAAAAAAAATTAATTGCAAAGCGGAGTCCCTGCTGGAACTCGTCGGCAAAGAATCGAGGAGGGTACCGGGTACCTCTTCACTTCGTATCCTTGCGTCTTCTCGATGCCTTTTACCCTCCCCACCGTCGAGGCCGGACCCTCGACGTTGAATCCCCGACGGAGTCGTCGAGGAGAAACGAACGAGCGGGAAGAAGCACGAGCCCGAGCGTAGGTAACCGTTTTCTCTCCTCTTCTCTCGAGATTTTTATCGAATGCACTCAGCGAGAGCCCCGACGTCTATCTGGCCCAGAAATAAAGGAGCACCGCCGACCCCCGATATCCCCAAAGTTTGACTGCTCATGTACCCTGCTCGATTCTTCCCGACCGTGGCCCTCCGCCTCTCCCACTTGTCGCTCGCTGCACTCACCGTCAACCTTCGAGAGCCTTGTTTCGCTATAGCGCCTTTGCGTTCCTCCCCCCCCCCCCCCCCCCCCCCCCCCGGACAAGAACCTCGCCGACCAGACCTCCGAAGCTATAACACAGGTCGAACAGTGAAAACGAACAACAAACACAGTGTTGACGAACACCGTCCATGTCGGGCCGTTAACGTCCGCAACTTCTCTCTTCGGCCTCGATTTTCCACCAAAGTGGAGGGAACTATGTTCCCGGCCGGCCCTTTGATGGAGGATGGGCGTACTCCGACAAACTCTCGGAGAACGTTTTATACGACACGATCGAGTGCTAAACACACGGAGAGAGCGAGGGAGCGAGGAGTGAGAAAAGCGGGGGGGGGGGGGCTGAGAGTGAGAAAGACATACGAAAGATAGGGTTGGTCACGCGGGCTTGCCGTGCGATCGATGGAAACCCTCCTTGCCAGTCTTTTCCACTCGTATATTTGATCGCTCGACAAACATGTCCAACGACAAACTTGCCCATTTTTATATCGCGTGGGACCACGGGTTGGGTAGGGTGTATGTGCGCCGGAGCTAAAGCGCAAATACACTTCCCCCCCCCCCCCCCCCCCGAAAGCCCCCGCCGGCCAACCCCCCATTTCGCTCTTCTCCTCTGCGTGGTCGTCGTCGTCGTCCGTAGCTTTGGTATTAAAACCTGCTTCTGTTTGTCCAACGAATCGATATTCGAGGGCAGTCGGAGGCGAGGCCGTGTGTCCCGTCAACACAATTCCCTTGCTCCAAAGTAATTCGATCCCCCCGGCCCCCGAGCCGGCCGTTGCGTCATTATCGAGCACACAGAGAGTCTCGAACTGGATCGCTCGAGAGAGGCCTCCCCACGTAGAACGACCGTGTGTTAATTTTTTTTTTGTTTTTTTTTCTCTTCCGTTCCTTCTTTTTTATCCACAAACTCGCAACGCATTAGCGACAGAGGAGAGCCTTATCCGCCATTATCGCGGGGCGTTAACAGGTAGAAACGAGGCATGATACACAACACGCGGACCGAGTCGTGCGGCTTTTTGTTAGCGCCTCGGGCGCGCGGAGGGACGTGCGAGAATTGAGAGGATGGCGATCGGCGAGCTTGATCCATAAGGTAACGGTACCAATGCTCGAACACGTCCCAGTCGTCGGACACTCCCATGTAGATTTTATTTATTCCGAAATTAAGTATTAGAAATTCAATTTGACATTTGTAATTGTATCTACAAACATTGTTTGATGCACAGAAAAATGTTATACAATTTTTATGCCTAAATTACTTTCAATTGGTGCATTTTGTCAAGTGACAGACGATGTAGTGTCCGAAAATTGGTACAAGGGTGACTACACACACGACCTCATAATCGGACACTTCGACGAAGTTAGGTTAGCCGGCTTTCTACATAGGAAAAAATATTTGTACATTTAGTAAACGTTTTTTGTCCTCAAATTTCCACAATTGTTTTAATGTTAATTTTACAAAAAAATGTTCGTAAAATTGTCAGACATTTTTGTACAATAAACAAGAAAATAATTCTGGACGTTTGTGGAAAAGAAACGTTGGTCACTATTTTCTGGGTACGTAGCTTATCTTCACTATTATTTCGCGAAAAACAATTTTGTCATTGTTGTAATCGATAAATTATTTTACCTAATATTTAGTTAATAGAAATAAATTCTTCTAATTAATATGAACTAGTTGAGTGCATCAGAATTCTTTAAATCTATGATTATCCGAAACATTAAGACATGCAGTCCGAACGCAGGGACCTGTCGAAAAACCGCGTCCGGACTCTCTTGTTATTTTCTTCCGCAATTAAAAAAATATTCATCTTTTTGTAATTAATCGACGTGTTTTGGAAACTAGAAACCATCGACTTGCCAGTCTCATTTATTTTCCCAAAAAATGTCTTCTTTACCAATTGATAACTGCTGGAATCTGGGGATGCTGTCCGAGCACTGGTACCTTTCACTTTACGCTCTCGTGGTAGCGGAGCAAATAAAAATGAAAGAAAATAAAAGGAGAACTGGGAAGAGTGGCACGAGGAGACTCCGATTGACGAGGCGCGAGCGGGAGCGGACAGTGGAATTAGCGATATCGGGTCGGACAAACGGCCGCTTCATCGTTGTCACCGTTGGTACTGAGGCTTCTTCCGCAGTGCCGCGCTATATTCACCGCCTCGCTCTTGCTGCGCGGCAACCCGGGCACCCGTGACCGTTAATCAGATTTGATATTTCCAAGGAAACTCCACAAGTTCTCTTTCGCCTGGCGCATTCCTTCCGTCGGTCCGTTTCGCGCCGATGGTCATTGCCGTCGTCAGCGTGTCGGCGTTGCCGCCGCCGACGACTCCCACTCAGGCCCCCCGTCTCCCCATTATTTATTGATTCCCTAACGAGCTGACTGCCGGCCGTGTATCACCGTCGAGTTATCGGCAGCAGCGGGGAAATACTCACTCGCCGGCAAATTACATCTCGAATTCCTTCGGTCGCGACAGCTGTTGTTGGGCCGAGCGGCGGATGAGAGGAAAAAATAGAGCCGGTTGCCAGAGGTTGCCAGAGGAGAAACACCACCGTGTGTATACTTTGTCCCACCTACGATATATAAGTTAATATCGGAAGGGGGAGCTCGCGAAGGGTCGCCAATTCCGATGGCTCGGTCGATAAAACAGAGCCGCAAAATCAGTCGAATTCTCGCAGAAAGGGGATCCATATATCGCCGGCGCTGGTGGGCGAATTGCGCGCCGGGGAGAGCTTCTATTAATGGTAGAAATTCTGTACGCTGCGCTGGACGGATCAATTTCATTAATTAGCCTAGTAAATCCGTTGAGCGAGCCGAACGGGACTCGGAGCCTAATTGGTACGTGGCACGTTTTACAGAGTGGTCCGGGGCAGAGGAACGCCGGACTGCGGGATGGCGGGGAGAGAGGGAGGGATCGGAACTGAGGGTGGAGCGGGTAACTCCGTCAGTCGAGGTACGAGACCGAATTAGGCAGGAATACGCTGTGTACGCTCTCGTTCCTTGGCAACCTCTATACCGGGCATCGCATATATGCACTGGATGGGCAGGCTTCGTACTCAAGGGTTTTTTTTTCTTTCCTTTTTTTTTTTCCTACACATATGACTCGGCAAATGTACGAGTGTTACACCGGGCCGGAGGGGTTTTCACGTATGTCCGGGCTACCGGGCACCCATGAAGTTAGCGAGAACGAGATGGAGAGATTAAAAACGCTGACAAAGTTACGTAACATTCGTGCTCAGCTTTTTTTCATATCCTGACGGGGATGGAGAGCGAGAGCCGAGCCGAGCAGTACCGAGCTGTGTGCGCGGACCGGGTGGGTAAGAACCGGGAGGGACGACGGTGCAGGTCTGCCCGGTACGGAATAAAGGGTGAACGTGGAGAAGAAGCGCGGAGGCCCCCGGTGAGGTGAGTGTGCGTACCCGTGGCCGGGAATTCGGAATAAGAGCTTTGTGTTGGCCGGCTCTTCGGAAGAGGATGTAAATCCGGCGGCGGCGGGCTGGTCGACAAAAAA
>JAPYZC010001400.1:0-20850 GCA_030522665.1 Ichneumoninae sp. A BG-2022a | reverse complement strand
TTTTTCAGATTTTTACACCATCAAGAAGTACTTGCAATTTTCTCTTATTGTTGTCGAACTTATGCGAAGTCGGCGCGCAGCGAGACTCCCTCCTTAACCGAGGCGTAGGCTCGGTTAATAAAACGGATATAGCAGCATGCCCACGCGTGGAGTAGTCTGTAACTGCTACATTGTTGCATAAGCGGTGAAACTTGTACAAGTTTGCTGCGTCTTTATATTGCGAGCTGTATATACATCAGTTTCGATTCTAGAGTCAATGGTCGAACATCGTGATGTGTCAAAAAAGGAAACAAGTCGTAAATTAACTAACAACGTTAATGTTTATATGAAGTGTGCTATTTTTTAAATATATAATATTAGTACAAGTTTAAATTGAGTATTTTATCCGTATTATCCGAGTTTCCGCTTATCCGACGTACGCTCTCCCCACATTACCTCGGATAAACGGGGTTCTACTGTATCCCAAAAATTCGTATGAAGCTTCCAAACGACGAGCTATGACCGAGAATCCTCGAAAAAAAAGAAATCTCATTCCGCCTATATGGGCGTTAATTACTCGAGGGGATTATGCAAAGGCTCGGTCGACCCGGTTTTCTCGGGAAAAAAAGTAACTCCCCAAAAATACATGAATATTTATCCAACGAGGTAAATGTGAGGACCGCTCTCTCGCCTAGACAACGACACGAACGACCTCCTTCCTTCGTGGCCTATCAGCTCCTCGCCGGGCAACTGAGCTCACTGTTCTTTTTCTTCCGACCCTTCGTCATCCACGCTATCTTAACTCTTCCACGAGGTATGGTGGAGAGCGATGCTGAGTGGACACCCGGAACGAAGTTGAAATTCTTCCGCAGTTATAACAAAACGCTGGAAACTTCAATTTTCTGTACAGTACACTGAGAAAAAATTACATAGTAAAAGCAACTATGTTGACTTTGTACCATAAAAAATAGTTCCCAAGGGGAACTTCTACATTTTATAATTACGACAATGACAAAAAAATCATGGTTTCAACCATAATTATAGTTTGACCAATTGAATATAGATTATCAGAATAGTACATTTCGATACGAGTGCGAAAAAACTTTTTCTGACGAGTGTGAGTTTGCAGCACGAGCCGAAGGTGAGTGTTGCAATCACACGAGTTCAGAAAACGTTTCTCGCACGAGTATCGAACAAAATTTTATTTCATAAGGTGCGAAAATGGGGGTTTTCGCACCGCCATTTTCAAACCGAGTGACATAAAATATATATATAGACGTTCCCCCTCGGAACTATTCGTTATAGTAGGAAATACTATCTTTTTTTCTCACATCAGTGTAGGACCCCGCTTATCCGACCTTCGATTATCCGAGCCTCCGCGTTATACGACGCACCCAACTCATCCGAGTCGTCCGCGTTAACCGTGGTGTACGCTCGGATCATACGGAAAACTCGGATAAAACGGATAAAGCAGAAATTCCCCGCGCGGAGTTGAAACTGCTACATTGTTGCATACTGCCTTAAACTTGTACAAGTTTGCTGCGTCTTTATGTTGCGAGCTGTAAATACATCGGTTCCGATTCTAGAGTCAATGGTAGAACGTCGCGATGTCTCAAAAAAGGAAAAAAGTCGTAAATTGTAAGTGGTGTGTAAACATTAAACATATAACAGTAGTACAAGTTTGCATTGAGTATGTTATCCGTGTTATCCGAGTTTTCGCTTATCCGACCTACGTTCCCCTAGCAAGTTGACGGACGGCTACTTTTAGGGGAAAAAAACTAAACACCGGACAGAAAAACGGACACGTCTGTTGGGGAACGAAACGGACCGCAAAAACGGTAAAATGGACCGTACGTTCGGATTGGTTCTTTTTCGGTTGCGAAAACCGAGGAAGGACCGAACATTTTTTATAAAAATGTTTGACTAAGTTTTTAAAATGTTTTTGTTGTTTTGCTTTTAATTCTATTTTTAATGAAAGGACGGAATAAAAATACGATCTTGGTCCTTTTTCGGTTACGGGAACCGCAAACGGACCAAAGCAAATTTTTTGAAAAAAACCGTTCGGTCCGTTTTCGGTTTCCGCAACAGAAAAAAGACCAAATGCCAACAAAAAATGTACACTCCGTTTTGTCGTTTTTTACGGTCCGTTTTGTTCCCCAACGGACGTGTCCATTTTTCGGTTCGTTTGCAGTCCATCAACTTTCTACGCTCTCCCCACATTACCTCGAATAAACGGGGTTTTACCGTACTGTGTTAATATTACCCCACTCTCGCCTATATCTCGAGCTCACATTTTGCTGTCACAGTCCCGTATAGATATTCTGCGCGAACATTTAATTACTTAACGCATAGAGGACATTTTTTATTATCGTGCAATCGTCGATAAAATCGAAAACTAACGAGGATTCCCTTTCTATTTTTTGTTCCAGCTGACGCAATCTTCATCGACGAATAAAAATTCATCGGTATCGCCTCGCGATTCGTGTCCGTGAGGTACTCGGCGGCATTCACGACGCATGGGAAGTGAGTGGTCAGAGTGTGGACACTTGTTGCACGACAGAGTGTTGAGAAGAAGAATACGACGTCGGCGTTCGAGGAGGCGACGGAGGATAAGAACGTCGGCGGCACGTCGTGCCCGCGATGTCACACCCCATCCGAAAAAACCTCCGCCAACCGCGCTCTGACATAATTTAACGTCACCCGTAAAAAAAAAACAAGAAACCTAAAGAAAAAAAAAAAATCACAAAAAATAGTAATCGTAAAATTTAAAAAAATAAAATAAAAAATGAACGTTGGTTCACCGGTGATTCGGTGACATCGCCAATCATCGAGATGTCCGATGACTCGCTGTACGCCCGAGGCCGAGAATTGTATTCTCCGTTCGATTCGTCATTCGCGGGACAGCAAGCGCCGCTCGTAAATTCAACCCTCAATCCCGCCGAGTATCGAAAGGACAGATACAGAAACGAGGAGGGCGACGAGGAGGGCGAGGAGGACGAGGACGAGGACACTAATCGAAGTTTCGAAAATTTTCTCATCGTCAAAAATAAAAATCTCTCTTTCCATCCATCGAACTTTAAAACTTGTCCGAATTTTCTGTGGCTCGATCGATCGACGGCGAAGAGAAACTGAAGATTTCCCTCTCGATAGCGTCGCTGGACGAACGATCGTAACCCCGTCCGCGGGTTTGGCGCTGCCTAGAGAAACCGAACTATCAACGGCCCGCACACCGCCCACCTTTTCATCAACGACGATGCATTGCGATATTCCGAACCCAATGCTCGAATAGGACATCGAGCGATACGAGGGAATAAAGACGGAAAAAAAGAAACATAAGCCTGAATAAAAAAAAAATATATAAAGCGCGAAGAGAATCGACAAACGATAGAAGATCACAAAAATAACAAAATAGTAATAATAACTATAAGAATAACAGTAATAAATAGTAATAACATTAATACTAGTAACGATACCAGTAACACTGATAATACTAAGATTACTGATAACAAAATTAACAATACCAATAATAATTATTATAAAAGTGCACGGTGGAATAATTGAATCGAATTTCAAAGTCGGACCCAATAAATTATCATTTTTGTTGTTGTTTTATTTCATCGAAGCGATAAATAAGCGTGCTAAAATCTTAATAATAAAAGTGCACGGTGGAATAATTGAATCGAATTTCAAAGTCGGACCCGATAAATTATCATTTTTGTTGTTGATTTATTTCATCGAAGCGATAAATAAGCGTGCTAAAATCTTAACAACAAAAGTGCACGGTGGAATAATTGAATCGAATTTCAAAGTCGGACCCGATAAATGATAATTTTTGTTGTTGTTTTATTTCATCGAAGAGATAAATAAACGTGCTAAAATCTTTGGGCAACGAGGAAGCGAAGGTTCCAGCCACGTTGCAACTCAGGTTGAGTCCGTGAATGAGAGCGTGGAGCGGCGAAGATAAGGGACAAGGTTAAGAAATTAAAAATAAAATAAAAATAAAGGAGGAAGAAGGGTTGCGCAGTGGAAGCGGGAGGACGCGTAGCGGCGTGCTACCGAAAGGCTGGATTACCTTCGTGGAATGTCTTCGGGCGCCAAGCGGCTGGTGCAGTCGCTTAGGGGCCGTAACAGCGGGGGTGGAAGAAACGGTGGTGGTCGCAACGAGGGTGACGGAAGTGGTAGTGCCGTTGGTGGTGCAGCGAGTACGAGTGCAACCCGATTGTTTCATTACGACAGTGGTCACGAACTCGACGAAATATCGGTAGTACCGGGTAGCGCGAGGGGTGGCGGAAGCGAGGGGCTGCCGACACCCGCGACACCCTGTAATTGTTCGACACTCAAATACGGCAGCGGTCAGACACTATACAGCATAGCCGGATCGGTGCCTCCCGCACCTGCGGCGCCTATACACAGGAACGCACCTGGTGAGCTTGATATTAAAGAATTTTTTTTTTTTTTACCTCAAACCCCGGAACACCACGCACGGGTCTGGTTGACCGAAACGTTTCCAGCAAAAAATAAAGCCATGTTTGAAGAAAAAAAATCAAGGCGTGTAACGGCTGTAATATTTACTACGCGATTGTCGGACCTCGGCAAACTTGTGGCGTACATCCTGTCGTTTCGATTTCGCTGCCATTGAGGTCGTCCTTGCGAATAGTGTTCACTTCGCATAGGTTTCGGAGAAATGCGAGGGAATTGCGAACACTTCTGGATGGTATAAAAATCTGAAAAAAATCAAGCGTATTAAAGGTGATGAAAAGATTAATTTTGTATAATAATTATTCCAAAATGTTATCAAGAAATTGATGAAAAATTTAATTGTTCAACAAATCTCTCGGAAAGCTAACTTTTTTTTAAATGAAAATGACTCGTTTACCTTTCTGAATACGTATGAATGTTTTCAGATGTTTAAATTCACTTTGAATTTTTGTGTTTTTTTTTTTTTTAATATGGGGAAATATGTAGAAAGTCACAAAATACTAAGTGAATTTAAAAATCGGAAAAATTCATACGTATTCCAAAAAATGAACGAATCATTTTCATTTAAAAAAAGTTAGGTTTCCGGGAGATTTGTTGAACAATTTGATTTTTCATCAATTTGTTAATGTCTTTTCAGTACCTTTAATATGCTTGATTTTTTCATATTTTTATACCACCCAGAAGTGTTTGCAATTCCCTCTCATTTCTCTGAAACTTATGCGAAGTGAACACCAGTCGCAAGGACTACCTTAAACGCAAAAAATGTTGATTTTTGGGGGAGTAGCGCAGCCATGAAGAGGTCGGGTAAACCGGACCAATGTGTGGTGGGTTGCAGAGGGTAAACAATATTTTCACCGTTCTAAGGTTAATTTTTCAAAAATGATGGCGGGTTTTCAAAAAAATGGCGGGTTTTCGAAGAAAGCGTATTTTAATCTTCTTTTTGGTTCTGTGCGCCCTCCAGCTAAATCTTTTTTTTCCACTCCGGCAAGAGCGACTGTTTCGTCGTGCCATTTGGCTGAGAGCTTGTCTGTTTACTCGCGCAACTACAGATTTCGGTGGAAGCCAGTGGACCGAAGGTCCAGACATGCTTCATGGACAAAGTTTCGAGTCGAGTTGCTGGAACGAGGAGTTTTCGAGCTAGCATGGACCACCGGGGAGAGCCCATCCAGGTCTATTCCCTCCGTTACGTCGGGAAAAACTTTTAGTTTCCTGATATCCTCCCTTCCTGCTGCTATACCGCACGCCGGGTATGTACACGCGCTCCTGCCGAGCTATCAAGCTGCGGGCATTATAGTCCTTCCAATCTCTTTCACATTGTCGTTCATTCCCCTATTCTTAGGCATAACCCTTCGACCTCCGATTAGTTCTTCTCGCTCATTGAGCCGAACTGAGCCCGTTCACGTTAGGTCCCCATTATTACGATACTTTTGTCGTTGGTCAGTAACTCGACCGGGGCTTTGAACTATCGAACATTGTTTCGTCGGGAATTTAGTCCGTCATAAGCGAAGCTCTCTCAGTCCGGAACTTACCAGTTAACCGTACACGTATAGGAAAAGTGGTGAATATGGACCACCTCGATTAACACGCAAATTAATGATATATGGACCGGACCATATTCCCCACTTTTACCCTACAAAAAAGGAAACGGTAA
Organism: Ichneumoninae sp. A BG-2022a; assembly: GCA_030522665.1. Taxonomy (NCBI): domain Eukaryota; kingdom Metazoa; phylum Arthropoda; class Insecta; order Hymenoptera; family Ichneumonidae; species Ichneumoninae sp. A BG-2022a. Next base: position 14,741 of record JAPYZC010001400.1, on the reverse strand, counting down.
ACGTTATATGCAACTTGGCAAAAAGTCCGTGCACTGAGATTTTGCCGGTCGGCAAACTTAAAACCAAATTTCTTTCTGCCCGTCGAATGATTATTGACTTACGGGTGAATTTGACTTAAGAGTGAATTCGACTTAAGAGTGAATTCGACTTAAGAGTGAATGCGACTTAAGAGTGAATGCGACTTAAGAGTGAATCCGACTTAAGAGTGAATTCGACGTACGAGTGAATTCGACTTAAGAGTGAATTCGACTTAAGAGTGAATTCGACTTAAGGGCGAATTCGACTTAAGCGCGAATTCGACTTAAGCGCGAATTCGACTTAAGGAGAAATTCGACTTAAGGGCAAATTGGACTTAAGGGCGTATGAAAAGCAGTCGGTTGAATATTGCCTTGGCCATTTTCCTCGCGACCGTTGATATCTCGCGTATCGCTTTAAAACTACAAGTATTTTTCAGTAATGTTATTTTCGTTCTTTTACGATAATGTCCGTTAAATTCCAACGATTCTATGTATTCCAGCTCGATGGGAGTGGGGAGGGGAATCTTAAAAATGTGCAGTTAAAATCCGAAGAAAGAGGAAAATGCTCGGTCCGGAATGTGCTCGAACTGAACGCATACAACGGTAATTCAGAATTGAGAGCACAATGGGTAAAGGAAGACAGCCGATTTCGCCGAGTTATTCCTCAACCCATGGTTGTTTCGTTCAATTTTTCGTCGATATAAACGCAACACGGTACACATGCATTAGGATTAACGATTTTCCATCTTCCCTGGCATCTTTCGCCGGGATGGAAGCTGCCGTTTCTACTTTCGTTGCTAGTGGTCGTTGAGCGGAAACTTGGGATAATAAATTTTTACGCGGAAATCGTTATCGAAGCGGTAACGATGCCCATTGTGTGTATCCACGGATAAAGGATTGTACGGGAAATAAACATTTCTGGCGTGCTGTAATGTTGCGCTGTTCCATGCGAAGCCATGCTAAAATCTGAAAAGTTACTGCCTTGTTATTCTACAAACATTTTCCTTCAGATTTAGGCCGCTCATCACCACAGCTGATGATCACCCTTATGATAAGTCCTCGAAAATTCGGCTTTTCTGATGACCCCAAGAATGCACCATATTTTTGTCATTTTTTAAAATTCTCTTACGAAAAACAATTATACCTAACAATGCGTTGAAATTAATTAGAACTTTGTCTAAAATTTGGTTAGTTAACCCTTAACAAAAATTAATTAGAACTCCACCATTGAATACGTAACTCCGCGTCGTAACAAATTGGACCTTTTCGTCCGAATGTGCGAAACAATTTGGTCCCTCCAATGTTTCTCGCTCCCCGACATTGCCGAACTTTATGTGTTTTCTCTCCATCTCTCTCTCCGTTTTTCCGAGATTTTTTAACGCTTCGCTTTATTGGCTCGAATTTATTGGCCCGTTGCCATCGCGGAGGACATTCGACAGTGGCGGTGACATATCGAGTGTATGAGATTTCGCGTCGTCATTGGCTACGAGCCAGCGGGCTCCGCCGCCGTCTTCCTTCTCGGCGCATCATTGATTTTTCAACGTTTCGAAATATTAAAAATTCCTGTAAACGCCTCTGCGTATGTTGAATTCTCCTTTTTTTCTGTTTTTTAAACGTCCTCGATTTTATTGTGCGCAGTGAATTCCGTTATGAATAGCGAGAGGTTTAATGCGACATGAATGCCCGAGCGGGGGGATCTCGAGGAGACGCTGCCCCAAAGTTTGGGCTGCTCGGGAGTCTCGGAGTCCGTGTGGTTGGTGTGTTTCGGTCGTCGAGTGCATCTGCCGACGCGACTGAAAACTGCAACGGCCAGGCGGTGACAGAGGACGACCGAGTGCAAAACGGATGCGAAACCCGCTCCAGTACAAATGTTATCCAGTACAAACTTTCCTATCTCGTCCCGCACTTTCGTCCGTTCCGCCGTTCCCCGCTGCTCGATGCACGCCTGGGAACGCCAACCGGGCATTCCGAAACTGGCCCGCTCTCGCGCGCTTCTCTTTTCCTCACCGTCAACGTCATAGAGAAATGCCTGGGGTGCGCGAACGCGTATGAGCATTAACGTACACGAGACACTAACTTTCATATCAATTCCGCCCCTATGTTTAGATCTGCGGTTCCTCCAACGTGGAAATGTTGTGGGGAAATTGTCATGAAGTAATTTGATTAATGCAACAAATTTAATAATTCGTAGCTGAAAAAACAATTAAATAACGCCTGTTGTGAATCAACTCTCGTTCATTTTGCATTCCACCGAGAAAGCTTTGCCGACAGCTTTGCCACCGCGTAAGTGGTAAGCACCGACAATAATATACTCTTGGCTTCGGGCGCCGGTGTCCATGAAAATTCATGCAAACGAAGTGAAGGGAAGTGAATTCGAAGCTGTACGAATGTTTTTTAAATTAAAGCTTTACTTGACTTTTCAGCCCTGATACCTCCATGTTTACTCGAATTATATAGTTTTCAGTAATTTTTCAAAAAAATAAAAATCCCATAAAATCAGATCGTTTTAATATCAACTTTCATATCAATTCCGCCCCTACGTTTCAATCTGCGGTTTCTCCAACGTGGAAATGTTGTGGGGAAATTGTCATGAAGTAATTTGATTAATGCAACAAATTTAATAATTCGTAGCTAAAAAAACAAGTAAATAACGCCTGTTGCGAATCAACTCTCGTTCATTTTGCATTCCACTGAGAACTCTTTGCCACCGCGTAAGTGGGAAGCACCGACAATAATATACTTTTGGCTTCGGGCGCCGGTTTCCATGAAAATTCATGCAAACGAAGTAAAGGGAAGTGAATTCGAAGTTGTACGAATGTTTTGTTAAATTAAAGCATTACCTGACCTTTTATCCCTGATTCCTCTATGTTTACTCGAATTATATCGTTTTCAGTAATTTTTCAGAAAAATAAAAAACCCATAAAATCTGACCGTTTGCATAGATTTTCGCCAAATTCAATAGCAAAGGTCTTTGATCATAGGATTTTATTGTATTGTATTTGTATGCAGATTTAGGACAATAGCTCAAAATGTATACAAGTTGGAGCTAGCACAGACTTTTCTCAAAAATTTCAAAATCGTGTAAAATCTTGAAGCGAGCCACAATCTTCATAAAAATTGCCTCTATCAAACACTGTAAAAAATGTCTGCATTGAAATTAAAGTACTTGTATTGGAAGCTTTTATGCATAACCTAGTATATTAAATTTAATATACAAATGTTGTGTAAAATGAATGTACGGTAAATAAAAAATAATTAAAAAGTGGTATCTTCAATAAAAGTACCTTAATAGTACTAAAGGTACTTAAAAATTACTTTAAAACTACTGCAATTTTACATAATATTTGTACATTAAATAAAAAAATTTGTTTTACAGTGAAGATGCAATTATGAATTAGATATGTGACCACTCTACTAGTATGCAAAATTTTAACCCGCTATCCCAAACCGGCTGCGAGTAATAGCCGTTTTATAAACGATGCAAACGATGACACTTACACTGCGAAAGTCGAGATTTTAGACAATTTTAGACAATTTCAAGTACTCTGAAATAAAAATCTCGATTATTTTCTTTTACCAAAACATAGCTTCCTCTCGGAGGAAGCAACGAAAAGAAAATCCAATCCGTCCACATTGCCTTCCACAGACAAACCTTTGCCTCCTGCGTAAATTATGAACACCGACGATAATACACTTTTGGCTTCTGGCGCCGGTTTGAGCGAAAATTCATGCAAACGAAGTAAAGGAAAGTGGATTCGAAGTCGTACGAATGTTTTTTGAATGTAAACATTTCCGGACATTCATCCCTGATTCACACCCCGTAAAAGGCGACCACTCTATCTCATCCCGCTTCAATTTCGAATTCCATATGCGTCATGATTTCAGCCCGTCGCAAACTTAATGGCACGCGGTAGAATCGCCGGTAGTATAAACTAGCTCTAAAGCGGAAAGGGAGTTCAGTTGAATCGTAGATAGCGTGCCGGAGTCGGTGCTCTGCATATGGAAAATTCACGTGGACGGTGCGGAAAGGAGTCGAAATAAGGAAGGTTAATACGTTAAGGTTAATAAAAGATATAATTTTAAGTAAGAGGGAAAAAATGGGTCGGCAAGATGCAGAAGTGAGGCAGAAGGCGCATAAGGGTCGCTTCAAGGCAGATCTCAAGGTTGCACTGGAATTTTCGGGATATAGTGCGAACGTGAAGAGAATATTGAAGCCCGGCGCTACGTGCAGTTTACCGCGGTGTAGGTTGCGAAATACATCGTAGCTACGGGACGCAGTCGGGCATATATTAAGCTATACATGAAAGCCTGTGAAAGCTCGAGATATATAAATTCCACTGGCAATAACTCCGCGGGAAGTCTTGCCGTGCTGTGACTGAATTAAATTTGAATTAGGAGGGAACCACTCACTGAAACAACTATATACACTCTGAATTCTCAACACCGGTCGCATAGCCTATCTATAGAAGCCTATCTATCGTTTCTGTTTCTCGAAAGGACCTACCGGTGAACAAAATGAATAGAACCACTCGAATGGAACGAATAACAGCATCAATTTACACACTGCACGTTTCCATTCTCAAGACCCGGAGGAAAGCTTGACGAGTAATTCACGAGGAATCCAATTAGCTCTGTCTCTTCACAATAAAAGAGCGGAGAGTAAAAAGAAGAAAAGGCGCGACCGCTTCCATTTGCGCCGGGAGCGAATGTGAGCTCCGAGCAGACTTGGACAGGCGCTTGGTACATCAAGATCTACGAGCTTTGCCGACCGCTTCCTGCGCCCTTGTATGTGTATATGGGTATAGTACACACTGTATATGCAACCTTAGGCATTCCGGGCGCACCCTGTGCGCTGCCGGCTTCGGAAGCCTTAAGTGGTGGTGTAAATTTAGTCGTATGTTTACGCACACCTGACGCTTGGAGAGACCACGTGGAAATTGTGCCGCGACGACGTAGATGAAGGGATACGGGAGATAAAGATGTTTGGAGTTAAAAAAAAAATCCAACGGGAATGACGGGGTGCAACGGGGAGATGGAAAGGCGAAGACTGCCAATCGAAGAGGGAGCGAAATCCTCGTTTGGCCGCGCAGCCAGCAATGTACGGAATTCCAAAGGGTACAACTTCTATCACACGGTCATATGAAATCGTACACGCTCGCCATCGGAACCCCCAATCCTCCCTTCCTCCCCACCTCGCGCTCCTTTCTCGTCTCTTCTTTATCTCTTTTTTCCCCTATCATTCGCCAGCTACTCTCGGCTTCTCCGAGCTTGACGTGCTCTACGTGAAAATCCTGTCCGCGTCATCTCTATATCTTCCCGTTCGGATTTTACGAGCCGAGAGTTATAAAATGCCGCCCCCCCCCTGCTCCATCGACTAGCTGCTACGACGAACCTAATGGGTACGCTGCGCGAAAACGGACGTGCATTAATTTCACTCGATGGCGCACTTCGTTTGCTCACTGTAATCCGGGCTTCGGATGAATTATCATTTTTCCTCTCGTTCCGACGGTTTACGAGATACCGCGCCATTTGTTTATTTATTTTTCCTCGTTAAACCGCAACATTGAATGAATCATCGGAATGAAAATATCTTCTCGTGGTTTCATTGATTATGAACAAAATGCTGCAAAGTAATTTGCACATGGCTTCCTCATTCGTTGAACTTTGTGCAGAGCTTTCTCAATCAGAAAGTTCGTTGATCCATTTTGACTTCCTCATAGAACTATGCGCAAAATAATAAATCAGGAGTATATTTTTTTTCTTCACAAAATTCAAAAATTTCAACGAAATATTGTAGCTCAATACCTCCATATTTACTCAAATTTGACAATTTTTAGTAATGTTTCAAGAAAATCGAAATCCCATGAAATCGGAGCGTTTGGATAGATTTCAGCCAAATTTAATGCAAAAGTCTATGATCATGGGATTATATTTGTCAAAATGTCAAAATCGCGTAAAATTTTGAACGGAGCCTCAATCTTCATGAAAATTACGTTGAAGGAAGAAACGTCCCTAATAGTGTACAAAATTTCAACCCGCTATCTCGATGCCAGTTAAAAATCGTGTTTCTCGACATTTTAGACTATTTCAACTACTCTGACAATCAAATCTCCAATATGTTTTTTTATACGAAAACATAGCTTCGTCTAGGAGGAAGCAAAAAAAAACAATGCGATAAGTTAAAAAAAACAACACTTACGCGCAAAGAGCAAAGTTTCCGTGCGGGGGTTTAATGAAGAGGTAATAAAAACAGAACGCACGAAACCTTAATGTGACTGGCGGTGTCTTAACGGAAATTTGAGAAGTGCCCGGATTATTATCATCTTATTATGAATCTATATCTTATTATATATTCGAATTATAATAAGATATAGAATCTATATCTTATTATAATTCTATATATAGAATAGCGCGCGGTGTACATAGAGAAAAAGAATGGTATTTCCTACTTAAACGAATAGTTCCCAGGGGGGACGTCTATATAGATAGTTTGTGATACTATATACTCAATTGATTAAACTATATTTATAGTTATAACTATAACTTTTGGTCATCGTCTTAACTGTAAAATGTAGACGTCCCCCTGGAAACTATTTAGGGGAGAGCGGGGCAAAATGGGGCAACGGGGCAAAACTGGGTTTTTGGGCAAAACTAAATTTTCCAATCATTTTTGTATCGGACAAGGTGGCAAAACTGGGCAGAAAAGCCTGATGTATCCGATAGGGCGAATTCGGGCATGCAAAAATTATTGGAAAATGCCGTTTTGCCCCATTGCCCCATTTTGCCCCGCTCTACCCTACTATGTAAGTTTTTCTCAGTGTAATCGCTTTATCGTCTCATTCTCCGCGCTTTTCTTCGTCCGAGATCTTTGGACATAAGGTCCGGACATCGGTTATCTCTGCAGGCGTTATGCCGTAATATCTGCGGGTTACATTGGTGGTATAGCCACGTCATCCGACACTTTTCCTTCGAGATTGCACGATCGCACCAAGATACAAGTGGATTACGACTTTGTAACTCCACCCGGTGCCTTGCTTTACGACCAGGTATGGCGCAATAACTGAAGTGCTGTTCTAGCTGGGCTGGCAGAAACAGACAGTACGTAACAGTCGTTGTGAGATGCAGTACCTGCAGCATCGTACGATGGTAGTAAACCGTACACAACACCGCTTCGAGCAGCCGGCATCTACAGACTTTCATACTGACTAGAATCTCAAACGCTTCCCCATACCTCCCCGTGAAACTTTGGCGTCAACTGCAAGCTCCACCTCGGTACTGAAGACATCATCTGCATAAGGCCTGATTTGATAAACATTTTCACCGGACATCGCGCGTTCCGCGCACTCGCGTTGAGTGTTTTTGTGAGCCACCGCGCAAGTGTCCGCGTAAACCTCTGCGCAGGTTCCTGCGCAAATCTCTGTGTAAGTTTGCGCACTCACGGAATTCTCTATGGAGTCTCTTGTGAGTCTCTCTTTTGATTTCTGTATGAGTTCTGTTGAGTCTCCGTGATTATCTGCGCGGCAGTAAACCGTACACAACACACTGAGAAAAACAACTGGTTGGATCAAGTACATGCGCGCTGACATGCGTTCAAAGGTGTATTTTGTTGGTACAACATAAATGTTTGTTTCAATCGTCAAATTTTGAATACATCGAAGCAAACAATCGTTTAACAAAACAATGCTTTATTTGTACCAAACAAATAACAGCTTTGAACGTATGTCACCGCGACTTTTCGTTAATCCAACCAATTTTTTTTCTCAGTGCACCGCTTCGAGCAGCCAACATCTACAGACTTTCATGCTGACTAGAATCTCAAACGCTTCCCCATACTTCCCCGTGAAACTTTGGCCTCAACTGCAGGCTCCACACTGTAAAAAATGTCTGCATCGAAATTAATGTACTTGTATTGGCAGCTTTTATGCATAACCTAGTATATGAAACTTAATATACAAATGTTGTGTAAAATGAATGTACGGTAAATAAAAAATAATAAAAAGTGGTATTTTTAATAAAAGTACTTTAATAGTACTAAATGTATTAAAAAATTACTTTAAAACTACTGTAATTTTGCATAATATTTGTGCATTAAATTTCATATACTGGTTTATGCATAAAAGCTTCCAATATCGGTACATTAAATTTACAATTTTTTTAAACAGTGCACCGCGGTACTGCAGACACCATCTGCATAAGGCCTGATTTGATAAACATTTTCATCGGACATCGCGCGTTCCGTGCACTCGCGTCGAGTGCTTTTGTGAGCCTCCGCGCAAGTGTACGTGTAAACCTCTGCGCAAATCTCTGCGAAAGTTTGCGCACCCACGGAATTCTCTATGGAGTCTCTTGTGAGTCCCCCTTTTGATTTCTGAATGAGTTCTGCGCGGTAGTAAACCGTCCACAACGCCGCTTCGAGCAGACAGCATCTACAGACTTTCATGCTGACTAGAATCTCAAACGCTTTCCCGTGAAACTTTGGCTTCAACTGCAGGCTCCACCGCAGTACTGAAGATATCATCTGCATAAGGCCTGATTTGATAAACATTTTCGCCGGACATCGCGCGTTTCGTGCACTCGCGTCGAGTGTTTTTGTGAGCCACCGCGCAAGTGTCCACGTAAACCTCTGCGCAGGTTTCTGCGCAAATCTCTGTGTAAGTTTGCGCACTCACGTAATTCTCTATGGAGTCTCTTGTGAGTCCCTCTTTTGATTTCTGTATGAGTTCCGTTGAGTCTCCGTGATTATCCGTGCGAGTGTCCGAGGACACACACCGTACATTATTATAGTGTGGATGTTTAATTCGAGTTCCGTTGCCAGTTCTTTAGTTATCCAATAGTCATCCGGAGTAAGGGGTATGCACACAATAGACGGTTCATCCTATAAGCTAGGACCTGCGCAGAATTCGCTCCGTTGCGCACAAGTAGATTATACCCAATAGCAGTTTAGAACTAGTATACGAGCGAACGTTAGAGTGTGTATACATGACTATACGTATTATGCCGAGATAATTGAGAAGTGTAGCCAAGAGCTTGTCGGCAATCAACGGGAAGATCTTCCGAGCGAGTATATCGCTAGTGTATATAACGAACGCTCAAGTGCCCGGGGTACCCGGCAATATATATTGAAGTACCGGGAGAGCGATAAGCACTGGGACAGAGAACGTTAAGCCGTGTGCGCCAAGCGTCTTTCGATAACCCGGGCTTCGATCGGTTCATCCGATACAAGGAACATCCAATCTCGTCGACGGGGGATAAGTTTCCATTTTCACTGCTTACTCACTGCGTCGCTGATCTTTAACTCTGCTTAAAAATCACATTGGTATGTCCATTCAGCGCTTCACAAAAGCCGCTCGACCTGGCTCAGGGAAGAGCGGGGCAAAACGGATTATTTCTGTAGATTACTTGCCAGGCCCCAAGGACGAAGTCTCGTGTCGAATTGGGGACACCGGGTCGTTTTGCCCCGAGCGCATCCGAGAAGGAACAAAATGACCACAGTGCTCTTTGGGATTTCGGACAAAAATATCTTCGAGTGCAACGTTTGTGTGGCGGTGAGGATTGTCGCAATCGCGGCCGGCACACGTAACAAGTGAGAAAGAGATCCGAGGGGGTTGCGGCCACCCGGACGGCGAAATTGGACCCAGTCGATCCATCAGTGGAGGGTATACGAACGCGGCAAAGCTTTGGCTCAAAGTGATCGATGAAGCAGAACTCGAGGTATCCAAACGTGGCGGTTATACGATTGCAGTTTCCGTATCCCCTGAGCACAGAGAACGAACCGATAGGAGATATCGGAACTCTGGAATTCCGCGGCGTAATCGTATACTATCGCGGATTCATGAAAGCTCCCTAAATCATGCCATTTGTTGCGGGAAAGCTGAGAGCCCTGCTCGGGAGTGCACGCTGCACCATAGACTGCACGGTCGTACTACGCAGGTTTACGTGTTGGTTAGGAGTTACGTCTCGCGAAAGTAGATATAGCCTGCAACATATTGACCATCACAAGGGAGCGAGTAATGGGTGAGGTTAATTCCTGTTTGTGCTGGTCACCGCAATCCACATCCTCAAACCACACCGTCCTCCTCCCCCTGTCCCTCAGTACTCCCCCAACCCACGGTTGCCAACTCCTTCCTACGGTAAAACAACTCTTCGACGACTTGCCACTTCGAACTATATACTATAGACCATGTATTATACACATGTGTTATACACATGTATTATACCATGTATTGAACTCTCTACATCATACCATGTATTACACTCTCCACATACCCTAACTCAACCCATACCCTAACTACTCATGTTGAATGGACCCATCCATGCAGTTTCGACTAATTTCAAACTTTGACGTTCGTGTCGACAACGAAAGATGCTTCCACTGTAACACAGAGTTGCTCCATATGTACGGCGGTAGAATCCGTATCTTGGGTTCCTCACTGATCCGGTATCTCACTGAGACAGCGAACAAAAATTTAGTATCGAAACGGTACTGCTCAAGTCTTAGATGAGCAAGTGTGTCAAATCTGTTTCGTGACTGGTAGCAATTTTAGGGCGTTACATCGGCCCTTATGAGGGCTTATCATTGTTTCGTAACTGGTAGCAATTTTAGGGCGTTACATCGACCCCTTTGAGGACCTCATCATGATTTAACGCTCTGAAATTTCTACCAGAGGTATTGGACTGAGAATGACCTAATTTTCATGATCGGACGAATATGTCCCGGTCCACATATTATTGATTCACGGGATAATCCGGCTGGTCCGTATTCACCAATATTCCTTAAATTACGTTCGTTCGGAGTCCTTCGACTCGCCATTTCGCGTCGGGTGGAGAATTGTACGGGACATGTTTAGCAAAGTATGTACACGATACAGTAACAAGACAGATACAACGAACAGTGAAGGGAGTACAAATTGGCGAAGCGGGAGGGTATGAAAGGGTGGAAGGAACGTCAAATCTGCTTTGTGAATGGTAGCAATTTTAGGGCGTTACATCGGCCCCTATGAGGACCTCATCATGATTTAACGCTCTGAAATTTCTACAAGATGTATTAGACTGAGAATGACCTCATTTTCATGATCGGAAGAATATGGGAGACCGGGGCAAAATGGCACAGCAGGGAAAAACGGGATTGTGAGAGCAAAACTCAGTTTTCCAATCATTTTTGGATGCCCCATTTTGTCCCAACGTTACATCTGGATTTTCACATCCGTTTTGTCCCGCGTACCACCATCGCTATCACCTCAAAGTTATTGGAGAATTGCGTTTTGTCTCATTATCCCGTTTTACCCCGGTGTGCCATTTTGCCCCGCTCTCCCCTATGTCCCGGTCCACATACTATTGATTGACGGGATAATCAGGCTGGTCCGTATTCATCAATATTCCTTAAATTACGTTCGTTCGGAGTCCATCAATTCGCCACTTCGCGTCGGGTGGAGAATTGTACGGAACATGTTTAGCAAAGTATGTACGCGATACCGTAACAAGACAGATACAACGACCAGTGAAGGGAGTACAAATTGGCGAAGCGGGTGGGTATGAAAGGGTGGAAGGAACGTCGTTACACGGTCAGAACAATGGTTTTTGTTCCGGGAAGTAGATCGCCGGATGACGACGAGGTCGTGAAGTCCTTTTACGCATCGCGCCTCTGTCGCGCCTCGCACACCCACCACCCGTTGAATCCCCTCGTCGTCGAAGAGGTCGATGCCCGCGAGGTGTAACGGATCGCAGTGTCGCGAGGCGCGTTGCCGAGGCCGGGCGCTGGGGCTCTTGTAATAAGATGAGCTATTTCATTTACGTTTTACGAGATATAGGACGAGAGATCCTTCGCCGGCATGGAGGAAGCGGCAGAATCCGGCGGGGGGAGGAGCGGGCGGAGAAGGTCGCAAACTACCGGGAGGATACAGCGAAGCTGGGGGTGAACAGGGTAAACGCCGGGCGAACTGTACGAGGCAGACTCACCGGCCTTGGATGCCATCCGGGATAATTTATACATTGGCCATGGGCCAATGAGCCTCGGGCGTTTAATGCTGGAGCAACGCATAGCAATGCCGATATATATGTACACTCTAATATGTGAAGTATATTATATTGCGGTGCCGTACACACTCGCGCCGCATTAAACTACACATATAGGGTATCGTAGTATCCTACAGTGTCCAGTCTATGCAGTGGTCCGTGAAAGTCTCCTGCATGAGCCGCGGCAAGATTTTTCGCCAAGCTGGTTGCATTGTAACCAGCCGGGCACTAGTCGGGAAGCCTGGCTGGTGCCCAGCCAATCGAGTATCTTCTGCATGGAAAAGTACGCGCTCTCGTTTGCGGACGGACCGTGTGCCGAAAAAGTTATCCGCACCGTCGCCCTTATCTGCTAAGGAAGTCCGACTACGAATACACCGAAGAAAAGGTTTGGTAATATCGAACTGAGCTGCGGTTGCGGGTGGCGAAAGAAATATTTGGTAGATTGACGGAAATATTTAGTTGTTTGGCCGAATATTTACTTACTTCAACAAACAGTTACTTCGATTTAGTTACTTGGATCAAACATTTTATTCGATCGACCAGATAGGGTAGAGCGGGCAAAATGGGGCAACGGGGCAAAACGGGGTTTTGGGCAAAACGTCATTTTTCAATAATTTTTGGATGCCGGAATTCGCCCTATCGGATACATCAGCCTTTTCTGCCCAGTTTTGCCACCTTGTCCCATCCAAAAATCATTGGAAAATTTAGTTTTTCCCGAAAACCCCGTTTTGCCCCGTTGCCCCATTTTGCCCCGCTCTCCCCTATTTCTTTCACCACCCACAACCGGAGCTCAGTTTGATATTACCAAACCTTTTTTTCAGTGTACGATCGAGACCTACGTAAACTCAATATTATCGGAAGACCGGTCCGATCGCTTAAAGTAAGCGGAGCAGCTGTGACGCGGCTATTGTGAGAGACTCTACTGTACGTAAAACATCCTTCCCCTTCCATCGTCCCCGTGCACCGATCGCCAATCAACCCCTCGTGGGTTCGCCCCCCTGCCCCCACCCCGCTGGCCTAAACGCATTAGCCAATGAACGCGTAGCGGCTTTCGACACTGCGCCCGGTCTGTGGAGGATGACAGGTAGAAATCGAATCGGGTGGATTGTGTGTCCCCGGTTACCCTGCGCCAACCTCGTCCCTGGACGACCATGTGCCGCGGCAATACCGATTATCGTTCGATTGGGATAGGTGTGAGGGGCGACGGGGACTGGAGGAAAGCAATGGGGCCACAGTGACCGCGAATAAATTCCATCGCTCTTCGCTTCTTCTTTTTTTTTCCCCCCCCCCCCCCCCCCCCCCCCCCCCCCCCGGCAACCCGTCGCTCTGTCGCTTTCCTCGGCACCATCCCACGCTTCCATTTTGGTCGGGACAAAGTCACCATTACCGATAATTCACTTTATCGCTGAATGAGGCATTTTTTTTTTTAACGCTGAGCGGCCGAAAACATTTTTAGCAAATTAGCAAACCAAATTAGCATCATTTCACTCTGTTATGACGAGGATATACATACATTTTCGGCTGTTTCATTGGCATTTGGTCTCTTTCGATTATTTTGGTACCTCATTCTATTCTGAATATCGACACGTGGTACAACGGTGTTATTGGGTTTGTGCACGGAGAAAAATGGTTCTGTTTCTCTAACAAAATGTAGATCTTTAACAATTTATTGTAATATTTGTTGCCACAGCAAAATATTTGCTGCCACAACAAAATATTTTGTTGTCCCTATGTTAACCCGGTAAATCAGTTATGGTAACAAAATTCTTGTTTTCCCAACAATTTTTTTTTCTCCGTGTGTGTGTGGACGTTAACACGCTGTCCTCGCTAGTTCTGAGCGATAGCGATGAAACTTTTTCCATGAAACAATTCCAATTACGTGAGAATTTGCATTTTTGGTTTTGTTATTATTTTCTTTTTGTTACCGACGTAACTGTAAATTGATTAAACCGCGAGTAACTTGAGAAACCTCGATGAAAGCTTTCCCAATGAGGGCACGTAATTGTCGGGCATGTTTTGAATCATGTAATAATATACATCGTAAAATTTGTGATCGAGCCGATATTGCGTCCCGAGTGTAAAATATGAAGTTGGCCGAGAGTTTGCTGAAAGATCAATATTTGTCGGCGGACAGGTCGGTTATTCCCGGGGGAATTTTCCCGCTTTCATCAACTTGATGGACATACCGCGGAATCCACCGTTCGCCGCAAAATATCGAGTCCGCCGGTAACGGTAACGCTCTCCTTTTTTTCTGCTCCTCCTTCCCTCCCCGCGAATATCCATAATGTAGTATATACATGTATACCCGTCATTGTGCCGCCGTATGTACATAAAATTGTACTGTCCCTATTCAGAATAAAACGTAACTCGGTCACGACTGAATGCACAAACGTTTGCCGTTTCCATTCCGTCTGACGTTTGAGCTACTTTGAATCGTAAATATTGCTGTGCTATTGCCGAGGATGTTATTCCGACGAGACGGAAAATGAGGAAGTCAGAAACAATCGTGAGATTCGTTTCCTGACGTGGCTTTTTTTAGCTTTCACATTCAAGCAGACCAATAATTGTCAATGCCTTTTTCTCGCGGTCCTCGTCGAGATTCTATCACGAACTTAAGGAGGGAGTCTCGCTGCGCGCTTACTTCGCACAAGTTCGACAACAATAAGAGAAAATTGCAAGTACTTCTTGATGGTGTAAAAATCTGAAAAAAA
>JAPYZC010001399.1:0-19819 GCA_030522665.1 Ichneumoninae sp. A BG-2022a | reverse complement strand
AAGCCGATTCATCGAATCGATGGGAGCTCCCGTTAATGATGTGTCCTCACCTCGACCTCGACGTTGCAACGTGGGGGTCTCGTACTAACGATAATTGTCCCCCGGTCGTTGGCCGACCCAGACGATCTCCCGACGAACAACATTGCCGTGCGCCAAGGGGCCATTGGTATACACCGGCACGGTAACGCGGTACCCTTGCACACGCATGTGCCACGCCAGCCCGGAGTGGCCAGGATGCGGGCGTGGTTCGTCTGTAGTGGCGAGCATGGTTTGCCACCGGTGCCTCTACCCACCGCCACCGAGAGTGGGAGGACTTATTACGTCCAGGGGATTACCATATAAATTATCGTGTGATGAACCCGCGCCGCGGTGGCGACGCTTCAGAGAAATAGTTGACGGACACCGAAAGGGATGAGAGAGAGAGGCGGACGGGCTCATCGCTCGAGAGAGCGATGAGCGTCAGAGGGACTCGACGAACGTATCCAACCTTCCTTTGTCGAGGTTTTGGCTGTATGGTTAATTGGCTAGACGCATCGCTCGATAGAGCCGAACTCCGGACGGCGCGCCATCGGGTGTATTACCCGGACCCGCGGGACGCTGACCGAGGCGATCGGCGAATGTGCGAGGCGGCGTTGATAACAGTCCGCGAATATGTGACCCGGCCCCGAGACGGCTATGGCGATCTGGCAATCAAAATTCTATACATACGAATAAGGGACTCGGGCATCGTCTCACGCCGGAGCCGACGAAAGAACTTCGGTGACTCGGCGTTCGAGCGCTTTGCGAAACAAATTTCGACCTCCGGAGTAAACACTCCGGTTCGCTGAAAACCCTCGTATGCATTCATAGGCATATTTCTCGGGAGGCTCCCCGAGGATCTCGCTCGCGTAGCCGACGCTCCCTCCGCTCGTAAGACCATCGCCCGCGAATCTCGATGAATATGCAGAATTAGCGGTCTCTTCTCGAATCATAAACGGGAACTCCGACGCTCTCTGTTTCATGCATTCGTATTGCCTCCTTACGTCCTCTTCCCCGTCGAGAGAATCCCTGCAGGAAGTCTCGCGGCTGGATGGGACGGACCGTTGGTTTTCTCGCGGGATGGCGATGGTTCGCGGTGTGTGTGTGTGTCTGCATGACTCCGGTGAAAAGGAGCGAAGGAGACGGGGAACAGGAGAGTTCAACAATGTCGTCCGGCATTACCTTCGTTATGCGTCGTTTAAAAACGTGGTTCGCCGCATTCAACCGAGATATTATTCCTGCGGCGTTCCCCGCGACGTCCCGCGAGCCGCCCGGAGCCTCGACGAGCTCGCAAGCCAGTTACGGACTATGCAAATTACGAACTATTCGCGTCTGCGAGGGTGGCGAAAGCTGCGCGAGGCTTAGGAACGACGCCCTCGTATTCTCGCCCGGAGAGCGTTACGCTCGTCGTTTAACCGACGATGACGACGCGAGGCTACGGACCGCCAGATAAAATCGCTGCTCGCTGCGCCACGCGCCCGGAACGGTCACCGGCTCCTCCGGTTAATTTCTCGAGACCGATCCAAACCATAGCCACTTCGTTAAGAGACTCGCGCAGGGAAACTTCTGTTTCTTTATTTGCCATCTGCTCTTCCGTGCTCTCCCGACTTTTTCACATCACCCCTGGCTTTTTTCTTCGCCACTGCCGTCTCTCTCGTCGGCCCCGACACACGGCTTCTCCACTTATTACACGATGAAAGGACCGGGAGGGAAGCTAAAGTGGAGAAGCTCGAGCGGCTTCTTTGCCCGTGTTTCAGCCAACGCTCTCTCCTCTCTAACCATAATACATTTATTCGTCGGAGATCGCTTCTTCTTCTTCTTCTTCGTCTTCTTCTTCTTCTTCCACTTCTACTTTCGGATATACAGACGCAGCCTGCTGCTCCTACTTCACCCTTCGGCGTTATCCTCGCGTACACGCCGGGGCGTGTGCGGTAAGAGTTTTGGGGCGCGAACCTTATATTAGAAAACTTTTCCACGCGTCTCTATCCCTCTCCATCTTTTTTCCTTATTCCGCCTCTGCGTTCGGACGGGAGGCCGCAGCGTCAACAGCGGCAGGGAAGCCTCTTGACTTCGAGGAAGCAATCTCTCGGCAATAATATACACGCGGCGACCGAGATGGCTCGATAATAACGGCAATTTTTATCTTTTAAAAGAGAGAAGCTTTCTCACCCGCGTTCCGAGACTCGGACCGATGTGCGTCGACACGGATATTCAAACCTTCCTGTCCGCGCTGCTGCCGGGCTTTCTGACCAATGCGAATATAGGGTAAAAGTGGTGAATATGGCCCACCTCGATTAACACGAACTCAATGATATATGGACCGGGCCATATTCCCCACTTTTGCCCTAGTTGTTTTTCTGTACGCCCGGAAGTCGCGATAGGAATTCGGGGCTGCCAGGCGCTGAACTAACTAAGGGTTCAATTGTAGAATCGCAGTTTGAATGTAAGGTCGCTCTTAAGATCGAACTTAAGGTCGAAAAAGTCTCTCTTAAGTTCTAATTTAAGATCGAACTTCAGCTCCAACTTGATTTCATGCTTAAGTTTGATCTTAAGTTCGAACTTAAGTGTAAACACAAATTCGATCGTAAGTTTGAATTTAAGATCGATCTTAAGTTCGAACTAATAAGAAGCGATAAGGAAATATCCAAAAAAAATCTTAACGTAGTCCACGTATCGTTTTCCACCTATCTTCACAATCGCAGTTCATGTCATTGAGGAGGACAATTGATCTCACCATTACAATTAGCAGATCAGCTAGGGTAAAAGGGGTAAATATGGCCCACCTCGATTAACACGTAAATCAATGATATATGAACCGGCCCATATTCCCCACTTTTACCCTATACATCATAGTGAATCGTGTCATCAAAGTAAATCGCATTTGGGATCCATATATAGGCTTCTACGTCGAAAAAGCGTTAAAGTTCGATCTTAAGTTCTAACTTAAGGTCCAACTCGAGCTACAACTGAATTTGAGTTCAGACTTAAGTTCGACCCTAAGAATCCTTCCTACCCGATCGCTCCAAGACCCGTGTGGGTCGAAATCTGCCCAGGAGCAATTCCAAACCCTGATTACTCTAAGTGCCTCCCGATTAAAGTCTCTCCAGAGGACACTCGTCGTAAACCTTTTTCCGGGCAATTTTCAATTGGAAATGCCTCTAAAGATGTTTTCGCATCAACGGATAGAGGAGATTCCTAGGTCAGCTTATTGCGGACGCCTGGGCTCGCGGGTAATGCCCACGCAGTGAAAACACTCGTGGTAGCTCTCCGTGTACAGTGGAAAATTTCATGTCGAGGATGAAAGCACTACGTGGATATTAATGGCCATGAGTTGACGACGCGTATATACCATAACAAAAGCAATAGCGTCGCGGAGTCAGCGAGTTCTTTGTCGAGACCTTCCCCTGAGCCACGTCGTCTCTAGGATCATTTTATATTGTTCCCCGTCGGTTATTATATTAGCGGGCCTCAAAGTCTAGTCTCGCTACTACAGCCACGCGAAACGATACGAAACTTAACTTTCATTTCCAGCCATAATATCGCACGTTTATTATATACTGCCTTCGTCTTTACAGCCCTTAAAAAAAACAGTATTGCGAAACGCCTTCATAGCTTCCTAAAAATTCAATGTCATTTCCGAAGAATTTTCTCATCGTTTCTCCCACCGTCGGGCGTTTCTCCGCGTTTCGTTTCTTCCTTCCCGATGCAACGGGAGAAAAAGGAGGAAAGGCAGATACTCCGGAGGGATATTGTGCGGCGCGAACCTGGCGCTTATAACGCTTCGACGCCCGCCTCTCGGTGCTTCTTCCGCTACACGGGAACACACCGCGAAGCCTTCGCGAATTCCCATCCGCCGACTTTACCCGTCGGGAAGTAAGGGTGCGAAAGCGTCTCTGACAAAACAAAACACGCTTAAGCACCGTCTTGTGTGTGCAACCAGGATGCGCTAGTCTGTACCATCGCCCAACCCACCATTCGCTGTCGAATCGCGGCAGCCAAAGTGGCTCTGTGAGACGGCCATGTATACAAGCTGGTAGCGAAAACCACTTTGGCGTCTTCTCGAGTGACTCTTGGGTTTCCTCGTGATTTCGTCAAGAATATATTGAATGTACATCGCGACATGTATGATAACTGTACGAGCATAAGTGGGCTCAAAGTTCCTACACCCAGAAAAATAATTTTTTTACGGCCACCGTTTATTTGGTTTAAGTAAAATATTTATTTGACTTAAATAAATATTTATTTCATTTAGGGTAAAAGTGGGGAATACGGCCCGGTCCATATATCATTGATTTACGTGTTAATCGAGGTGGGCCATATTCACCACTTTTACCCTAAGTAACTATTTACTTAATTTAAATAAATATTCATTTAAAACAAATAAATATTTTACTTAAACCAAATAAACGGTGGCCGTCAAATAAATTATTTTTCTGGGTGTAATTTGGATTACTTTTTGCATCTTTGCACAGTTACATCTTGCCTGTATAAATAAACAATATAAGAAAAGAAGCAATTTCATTTTGTCCCCGAAATCCAGGATTCGCTAGTCTGTACGATCGCCAACCCAGCCATCGGTTGTCAAATCGCGGGAGCCAAAGTGGCTCTATGAGCCGGCCATGTATACCAGCTGGTAACGAAAACCACTTTGGCGTCTTCTCGAGTGACTCTTGGGTTTACGCGTGATTTTGTCAAGAATACATTGAATATACATCGCGACATGTATGATAACTTTACGAGCATAAGTGGGCTGAAAGTTCCATATTTAAATGATTTTTTGGATCTCTACCCGTTTACAAGCTGCGGGTATAAATAAACAATATAAGAAAGGAACAATTTAATTTTGTCGAATCACGCTGTCGAATCACAAGAGCCAAAGTGTGGCTCTGTGAGACAGCCATGTATACCAGCTGGTAAGAAAAAGCACTTTGGCGTCTTTTCGAGTTATTCTTGGGTTTGCTCGTGATTTGGTCAAAAATGTATTAGAGGTACACTCACGACATGTATGGTTACTTTACGAGCACAAGCGGGTTAAAAGTTGCCACATTGGATTATTTTTTGATCGGTAAATAGTTACAAGCTGCCGGTATAAATATACGATACAAGAAAGGAGCAATTTCACTTCGCCCTCGCAGTATTCGTAGTTACACTTACAGAAACCGGATGGTCTGCCAACACCGACAACCTTGCGCGCTTTTTTATCTAAATAATAAAACGGCGAACCGACTGAATATACCCCGATTGGTCTGCGCTCTATAAACAGCGACGCCTATATTCCGCAAAGCTGGCAGTTTGTAATTCGCCTTTAGTTTAATTAAATTTTTATGTAATATTTGCCCTCGGAGAGTTACCCCAGCCCCGAGCCAATTCCGTCGGCCACTCGCGTCCGACGACGGTAAACCGTATTATTTGCTGTCTTTAATTGAATCTAGACTCGCGAGGGCAGCGGCGAGCCCTGGCTGCACGAGATATCCCACCGCTGCCGAAGAGCGAATGATACTTTCTTTACGATCGTTACCCGGCTTGAGAATATCCTTTGCTCGGAACGATACGCTCTCTGTCGCGGTTATCGCTTTCGATTCCTCTTCTCTCAGTGTGTCTCACCTCAGTTTACTTCTGCCTGTTTTTTTTTTATATTTCTCCGTATCCCATTCTCGCCCGATATCGTTTTATTGGATATCGGAGATTCCGAGAATGCCGTTGTTATCCCGCTGGCCGTTTGAATAAATATTTTCCAAGCAATCACGGAAACGGATAATTGGAGGAAGAATTAAGAGCGATAATCGATAATCACTGCGCGCTCCCAGACCCGATTGCAGACTGCGTCTGCGAAGGTGTGATACATAAGATATAAAATAAAAATAATCCAACGGTCGGGGCATTTTGTGCCACGTTGGGAAAACGAAAGAACGAGATATTCCGCACTGAGAAAAAGAATAGTATTTTCTACGGTACCAATAGTTTCCAGGGGGAACGTCTATATAGATAGTTCTTGATAGTATATATTCAATTGGCTAAATTATAATTATTGTTGCAACCATGATTTTGTGTCACTGTCATAACTATAAAATGTAAACGTTCCCCCTGGGAACTATTTTTTATGGTATAAAGTCAGTATTGTTGCTTTTACTGCAACAATACTGTTTGCTATGTTATTTTTTCCCAGTGCGAACGATAATAATTCATGGCTCTCTCCTGTCTACTCGGCGTGGTTCTCCAATCGGTAGAAACTGGACTTTCAGATTCTCGCCACCGTCACAGTGTGGAAGATTATCATCGACGCCTATTCCAATTCCTAAAATACTCATGTTGTAGTTTTGTTGCGTTCTGATTTATTTATTGTAATTTTGTTCTCCTTTTCTTTCAGATGCCGGAGTGATGGACGGTGAAGGTACATTGGGCCGTGGGCATGCGAACGGGGGCCGTGGACTGCGCCGTCAACGGTCCCTGGAATGGCGAGAACGGCGCGGTTACGGTGCCAACGCCCAGTCGAGCAGCGACGATGACGACAGCAACGCTCGTCACGGTGTCGTCGGTGGACCGGGAGCCGTGAATGGACGAGGTGCCCGTAGTCCGGGTCCGGTGTTTGCGTCCATCTTGGCTCAGCAGTACAACGGTAAGTAACCAAAAGGATATATTAACCCTGCGTATGTACACTACATTTTCAGAGACACGGTGTGTACACTGGGTCTTCTAGGGAACAGTCGAGTTTTCAATGTTTTCTAGAATGTAAAAAAATCTCAAAGAATTCTGGGGTACTTCTTGAAGTGTCTACTACATGGCCCAGAAGTTACCAAAGTCAAAAGTTATAACCGTTGTTAATAAAAATTGAAGAATAGTCGAAAAAGCTGAAAAAACGGAGAGTTTCAAATTTCGGCCTTCAAAGACCCAGTGTACACACGCAGGGTTAAAAACAATGGCGTGAAAAAAATCGCCACCATACATAGTTGTATATTGCCGTCTTAGTAGAGAGAATTTGATTCGTTACACTGGATGCAACATTGCAACCACGGTTTGGAAAAAAACCGTGAGCGCTAGGGAAGGTTTGGGAAATCACCAAGTGAACTGAACTGAATTATCAGTCAAGACATCGCTCCAATACTCAGGATTATTCGAGGTCCTGGAGCGTAATTCTACTCACCATCTTATAGTAGTGGGCCCGCCGTTTCGTATGCGAGAAAGCGTTGAGTCAGTAGCCATCTAGCGAAGAATTGGCGAACCGGACTGGTGCTTTCTGACTCACTGACCCGAAGTACTATTCTAGAGAAGTAGGCAGCGTTCCAGTGAACACCGTAGCGTTATTGTTTCCTATGTAGCAACATAACTGTTGCACAACAAGGGTGTTGTATATCAGTTTCGTTGCTAAGTATGAAACAGCAACATTAAGGCCACTGAAAAGAGATATCGATGATTCAAGTAAAATTCGTAAAAAAATAAGTGCACATTTTTTATACACACCACAGTATCGAACCGGGGCGTTTTGCAGCTTACAAAGGCTTATCGAGTGTCTTACCGTGAGCTCGACACTCGATTCTGTCTAGCCATCGTCACTTCAGCCGGTGCTCACGAAGCTTTTCTTCCTTTCCAGATCTTTCTTCCCCTGTTTCTCTCACCCTGTCTCTCGTCCATCATATTCCATCATGCAGTTAGCCACCGAACTTCGTTTCTCGCCAGACTTTTCGCAGCCGACTCTGCGTGCGCCGCAATAAGTTTATCAACAGTCATCAATACTTGACGCGCCTGCTGTTGGAGATTTTATATCGTTACAAAAATCTACAACCGCCCACTGTAATTCGCAACATTCAACGAGGAACAAACTTCTCAACATCCAGCCCGATCACTCGACTGAGTCAAGACTGATCCGTATAGAATTGCCGTGATTCGTCATAGCACAACACACTCCACGATATAGCGATACCATTCGCGATAGTCCATATGCATTGACGAAATGGCGATGAAACTCCGACGCGTTAAAAATATTATCAAAGTCGTCCCGAAGTCAAACTTCTCGGTATCGAGCCAGATCAATCGAGGGAGTGAAGACTGATTGATCCGTATAGAATTGCCGTGATTGTTCGTAGCAAAACACACTCCACGACATAGCGATACCGTTCTCGACAATCAGCACTCTCCCAATCATTTGCATTAACGAAAAGTCGATGAAACTCCGACCCGTTAAAAATATTACCACAGTCGTCCGGAAGTCAATTTTCAGCATCGAGCCCGATCAATCGATGGAGGGAAGACTGATTGATCCGTATATAATTGCCATGATTGTTCGCAGCAAAACACACTTCACGACGTATCGATAACGTTCTCGATAGTTAGGACTCTCCCAATCATTTGCATTGACGAAAAGTTGATGAAACTCCGAGCCGTTAAAAATATTATCAATGTTGTCCCGAAGTCAAACTTCTCGGCATCAAGCCCGATCAATCGAGGGAGTGAAGACCGATTGATCCGTATAGAATTTCCGTGATTCATCATAGCAAAACACACTCCACGATGTAGCGATACCGTTCTCGACAATCAGCACTCTCCCAATCATTTGCATTGACGAAAAGTCGATGAAACTCCGAGCCATTAAAAATATTATCAAAATCGTCCGGAAGTCAAACTTTTCGACATCGAGCCCGATCAATCGATGGAGTGAAGACAGATTGATCCGTATAAAATTGGCGTGATTGGTCATAGCAAAACACACTTCACGACACAGCGATAACGTTCTCGATAATTGAGACTCTCCCAATCATTTGCATCGACGAAAAGTCGATGAAACTCCGAGCCGTTAAAAATATTATCAAGGTTGTCTCGAAGTCAATGACACTGGGACGAATCTCCAAGGGGACGCGAATTTCGTCCTGCGGCTGAGCGATGTAACCATCGCGTTGCTACGGGCATCATCTCGAGGAACCCATCGCCTCTCTCACGTCCGTCCGAGTTTGTTCCATTTCACTGGTTGCCGATTACCGCACTCCCTTCTGCCCCACGCTGCAAGGACGTGGGCCTCCACTTCATTCTCGGGACCCTCCCGTTTTCTCTCCATCTTTCTCCCTTACGCTTTCCCTCGTGGCTTTCTATTTTCCATTTCCCCCGTTTTCCCATCGAACTGTCGAGCAGCCTCGATGCACAATGTTACGTAACCGCGGGAGGCGTGCAACGAAGAAAAAAAAAACACATCGAAGGCGAAGCGAGCGCCGGTGAGAGGCAATGACTCACGTCAATAGTCGACACATCGATTCCGCACGGTACTCTTATGCTCGAGCATTTTTGTCTTTCACATTTTTTGTAGTGCGGGATCAGCGAAATGGAGGCCGGGGCTCGAGACTTTTTTTTCTCTTCGTGCCATTTATTTTTTTTTTTATTTTTTTTTTTTCTAAATATTCTGCGTACCGTTGCCGGTTTATCCCCGCGATGAAAGATTCACGCTGGCAATGAGGTCGACAGCTCTACGGTAGTGAATCGCGCAGTGGGAGTTCAAGAGGGCTCTTCGGTTTTCCGATAAAAAATACGGCGAATGTGTTGGGCCGCGAGTGCGAGCGCGACGGGAACGTCGGTGAAATGACCAGCGAGGAGGGCGTCGTTAATCATCTCGACGATGACAATGAGACAAAATGCTCGTTCCCGGTTCCTCGGCGCGTTAAGAGAGCAAGGTAAACATAATCCATCAGAGGGATTCCGAGTCACTCTCTCATCTCGGCCCTGATGTACCAATGTAATAATCTTGCGCACACGGACAAGACCACTGCATGTTTTATGCCGGGTTTATGTGACCGAGCACTTTTGCCGGATTAACGATACATTCGTCGGCAATGACCACCGACCGTGGCCTCGCTCGACCTCGATATTCGGATCACAAAACGAATTTCCGAGATTGCTTTTTATTCCGACAAACAAGAGTAACGAGAGACATAAAAGATACGCTCTAAAAAATTTTGGTCGAAAATTAACAATCTAAGAAATTTCAATAAAATGTCAAAATACAATGAAATCAGATGTTGTTTGCAAATTAAAGATGTAAGAAATAAAAATTAATGAACGGTATTGGAAGCTTTCTGACGTAAACTGTTTCTTAAATGTCAAAGACGTTGCGATTTTACAGTAAAATGTTTATCTTTAGTAAAAATTTTTCTAAATTTCGGGCAACAAAGTAATTTTAATTATCTGGTTTTTCAATTGTACGAAAAAGTAGGGGAGAGCGGGGCAAAATGGCATAGCGGGGCAAAACGAGATAATGAGAGAAAACGCCAAAGACGTTGCGATTGTACAGTAAAATGTTTATCTTTAGTAACAATTTTTCTAAATTTCGGGCAAAAAAGTAATTTTAATTATCTGGTTTTTCAATTGTACGAAAAAGTAGGGGAGAGCGAGGCAAAATGGCACAGCGGGGCAAAACGGGATAATGACAGAAAACGCAATTTTCCCATAACCTTTGGATGGTGACGATGGTGGTACGTGGGGCAAAGCGGGTTTGAAAATCCGAATGTATCGTTGGGACAAAATGTGTCATCCAAAGATTATTGGAAAATTGAGTTTTGCACTCACTGCCCCGTTTTGCCCCGCTGTGCCATTTTACCCCGGTCTCCCCTACATTAAAATTCAATTGATGTGAGTGATGTATGCAAATTTCAAATTCCAGTACATTAAATTTACATTTTACTTTTAGAGTGTGCGCTTTGCTTGAGTTTTTAGTCATCCTGGTCGGCTCGGGGAGAAGAATGAATGAAAATCGGTATATACTCTCCTTCCGGGGGAGCTTAAACTGTGCGAACTTTGTTATCGAGCGGCAACAAAGAAAGGTCTGTCGGGATGGCGATAATGACGCAGTGTGCGTTAACGCTACGGTGGAGCTTTCATACGAGAGCGCAGGTTCTATATAGATGACGTCCCTCAATCACCGTCCGCGCGGTCATCAATATAGTGATGATGGAAGCTAAAGGAGGGAATTTCGTGTTGTTGCTCCCAGGCGTTCGGTAGGAAGCTCGCCGCTGGTCAGCGGACGAGGGTTATCTGTTATCGAGGGTATAGCCCTCGATGGCTTTAACCAACCAACCAACCCTGACACATTCTATACATTCGGCTCGGTGTACATAATATTGCCAGCTCATTAGCTCGATTATGGTTCCCATCACGCTTTACTGCCCTTCGCATCGAAAATATTGACACCGTGGGACTACCCTATACGCCCTCCACGATGATACCTCGGACCATCGTGATACTCCCATTATCGCCTGGGACAACTTCCGCATCACGTAATTAGTCTTAGATATATTTTGGAAAATTGTGGATTCGATTGTTGATTCGGATTTTTGTCCCCAACATTGTGAATTTTTTGTTGGTTTAGACGTTTGCTCCCCCCCCCCCCCACACACCCTTCGGCGACGCTGACACCTCGCTTTTATAGGGGATGGAATGGATTTCGAAATTCCAAAATTCGATTCTATATGCGATAATTTCGAAATTCAAGTTTTTATAAAATATTTTCAAAATTTTGAAATCCATTCCATATGAAATGGATTTTCCCATGCTATGAACCATGCGTTCCATGCGACCCATGCGAGTCACTATAAACGCTAGTTATGCAGAAACTATTGATACAAAAAAATATTTCGTTTTAGCACCTCCGAGTTTCGTCTTTTCGTGTCATATGGAGCCTCAAAAATTAATGGAGCTCTAGTGGCGCTGTAAACTGTAAAGCTGGGGTGCTGCAAACTGCAGCCATGGGGTAAAATGGACTACCTCCTAAATCGGGGCGAATAAAAAAAAAAAAAATCTCGAGGCGACGGCGAGGTCGAAAGGTAACGCCATTGTGAACTCGCCATTGTGTTGTCTCGAATTTTTGAAACAATAATATACGTGTCTATCATTTTGAAGGAAAAATGACAGCCGAAGTCTGGCTACGAATAACCGTGGAACAGGAGGAGCTATTTATAACGATATGCGAGATACGATTGTGAGCGAATTGCTGAACGATCGTTCTCGAATTGGCCTCATTCACGATTCACGAGACGGCGCGATGAAATGAGAGAATACATCGTAAGATAATGTGATAACGTCGAGAATGAAAGGACCGAAGGTATCCTTGCCAGTTCAATTATAGTCGTCGACAGAACGGACGTTTCGTTGCTAACCTAAATAGAAGGCTGAGACAAAAGTGGATCAAGATTTGACGACATCGAGCAATTTGTCTGCTTTCTTATTCATTTTTTTACAATCTACGCAATTCTATAACTGGGATATTCCATACCTTTTTCTCCCTACATAATTCGTATCAGAATGAGAAAGAAAAAAACAATTCAGAAAAATATTTAAAAAAAGAAAACGTTCGCATCGTAAATGTATCAATGATCGACGAAAAAAAAGGACGTGAATTATCACGGAAATCACACGAGTATCGGGCGTAAGGGGCTGCTGGACCTTCCTGTTTTACCGACGAAAATAGGCTATTTCTTAGTTTTCACTATTCGTCGTTATTACGCGACGCGTATGTTTCAAATCTTACAGAACCGTCTTAATAACATAAACGATTCGGCGTGCACTCGAATTTCGGACGAAATCTACCGAAAAATAAAGAAACCGAATATTAGTCTATCGACTGGCGACGGGTGATCAGAGCCGATGAATACGGGACGAATGTATGCAGGGCACGATGCAGAGCCACCTGTACGTCAATCGTGACACAACGTTCACGTACTTTCGCAAACTATAATATTCGGTTTTCTTAATTCCTTGTAAGTTTTCAATCAAAATTGAACTGGACACCGAAGCGTTTATGTCAATATCATAATCCTGCACGATTTGGCACAAATGTGTAGAATATTAACAATGCTAGGTCGGAACTGAAAAATTGTCTAGGTCCGTCGGTAAAACAGGTGAAGCAAGTTAAAAAAAGAAAAAAAAACAGCTCCAGCCGCCCCTTAAGGGATGAGGCGGCTTGGCTCATACCCGCTACGGTGAACAAATGGATCAAGAGAACATTGTCTCGATAGAGTGACTTGTTCTCTTTTGGGTCAAAAAATCCGATGCGTGAGCATTGAGGAAACGCTTTTGTCAGGCGTAAGCTCCGTCCTGGTCTTCGCTGGATGCGGAATAGGAGTTTCGGTCCGAGCAATCGATCGTCCGGAGTAAAACGTGGTGAATATGGCCCTGTCCATGTATCATTGATTTACGTCTTGATCGGTGTGGGCGGTACTCGACACTTTTATCCGACACACCCTGTGTCGATGACGCCGACCGGAGGACAACGAGAAATCTGGCGCCCGGACATGCGGAGTATTACACACACATATTGTATAAACTGCACACCATGCAAGTACGAGTCGGCGTAACCATAAGTGCAGGGACAAGGCACGATGCGTCGGACTGACCGTCGGAGCGCTATATCGCGCACCGGCCGCGACCGCAACATGGTCCGGTGCTTCATGCCAGTACATACAAAAGCTCACCGCCTTCGCGAACCGCACGGTGAGGTACGTTATGTACAGCCTCGTGTGTTACTAATAAATTTTCGTGAGCCGCAACGGCGGCACCCGATGACCAGCATCACGCCATACTGTACTCCCTTGTCGTACTTTATCGGGGGGGTTTTCCTTTTTGTTCCCCGGAACAACACACCTATTCCTCCAGTTCATTAAGCCCACACACGAATACGGCAGTCACACGTCGACTTCGTCCGTCGGTTACTCGGCCAAAAATACATATTTTTCAACTTGATTGTAGTGAAATCGAGACGAGAGAACCTGAGCCACATAATCGTCGAAGTGAAGCACCGATATAGTAGTTATTGTAGAAGTTACACGATTTGGAGTTTTTCATGAATATTTCAGGCTGGTAGCAATCGTGCTGCTCGCCAGGCGATGCCTCGCGAGCAGCACGATTGCTACCAGCCTGACGACGCATTGACCAATGGACAGTTGAACAAACGATGAGTGCAGTTACGAAATTTTGACGTGTTCTTAACTGGATTTGCCTCCCTGTTCGAGATTGTTTATACGAACTGTAAAAAAAATTCGTATGAAATTTAATGTACTGGAAGTTTTTGTGTATAAACTCGTATATCGAATTTTATTTACCAATTGCTATAAAAAATTAACGTAAGTATATTAAAGATTTGAGAAATAGTACGTCACTTAATAATTCACATTCATTTCACTATAAAAGTTCTTTTAATCCAATAATTTCGTTGATTTTAATTGTAAAAGTTCATTAACTTTTCATCACAATTGCACATTAAATTTAATATATCATATTTTTGCAAAAAAAAAACTTCCAGTCCGATGCATTAAACTTAAAATTTTGTTTAACAGTGCGATGAAACTTCAGGCCCTGAATTTACCGTTCAAAATTTGCGTAATAATTTTATATTTTTTACCAAAAAACCAAAAACCGGTCGAGTTTTCTCAGCCCAACGAGAATGCCATTTCTTCGTGTCTCCACGCAAGCATGCCGATGTGCGTCGCGAAACGAAAAAAGCTCACCCTCTCTGGAAAAAAATTACGAGCCTGTCCGCTTCCCGGCTTCGCCTCGCAGGATCAATGATCACAGGGCTCTCTCTGGCTCCGATCGCTTCAGGGGGCGGCTTCGTTCCGGTCGTCGCGACGCGTAAATATAATTCTCATTTTCTCGTCCGGGAGACCAAAGAGCCTCGTGGCCTTTTCATCTCGCGAACAAACACCGTAAAACTCCCAGCGCACCGAGCGCCCACATTAATTAGAGAGTGGTAATGAGTACTATTATATAAACTACGATAATAATATCGTGTACCACTCAGTGCTGTGTGTGTTCTCGGCACATAGCACTTTGCGTTAATACCGCGATGTAATAAAATTATTACCGTCGACGTCGTGGAAAACCTATATGATTTGGTTGTAATTTCCGTCGGCCCGCTGATTTCTTGGAAAATATACCAAATTTTATGTCCGCCGAGTCAGCAAAGCCGCGCACCCGAGGTTTTAATTAATTGACGAAGTCCAGGAAGCGGATGCGAGAGTAGACGTACCGTATGGAAAACGGTTTCGCATCGCAATACACCATATCCGGTCGCTAATTCCGTTGTTCCCGTCCATGAAGCTGCAGTATGGAGCAGGGTAGCGAGACTTTTGCCCACTATCGTGAGAGGCTTATTGTGTATAGCTGCGTGTTTACGTGCGTAAGCCGGGTTATAGTCTAGAGAGAGGAAGGGCGAGAGGGAGGAGGACGGAGATTCCCATTAGCCTTCCGACACGCTACAAACAGCCCGAAGCATCATCGGGTACAAATACTCGAATAGAAATTTCAATCGGGCTGGAGTTTTCAATGTGTAGCTTGCTCTGCGAGCCTCCCTGGTTTGTACTCCATATCGGACAGCATAAATCTATAAATCTAGAAATCTAGAAATCTAGAAATCCATAAATCTATAAATCCATAAATCTATAAATCCATAAATCTATAAATCTATAAATCTATAAACCTATAAATCTATAAATCTATAAATCTATTTCCACGATTTGCTATGGCTTCGGAACGATCTAATTTCAGAATCCTCTTTTTGTTTCTTAATGAAGAAGACTCAATTACGTTTCAGAATGATGTTTATTGTGTCTATGGTTAAATTTAAAACCGATACATGTCAATATATTTCCAACTTATATTACTTAAGCTATCCCTTATCATGCATCCCCCCCGCCATACAACTGTAAATCTATTTCTTCATTGTCGCGACTTTATTAAAAATATCCTAATAAGCCGTTAGATCGCTATGATGGACCGTTAAGGGAATTTTTTTTAAGTACTCTCACGCTCCGTCTATCAGCCGTTCCTGTCCTTTCGTCCCTTTCGTGTACTGCGCTACTTCCTCATTATTCCTCACTCAGCTCGGGCGCCTTCGTCTCTGTGCACGGAAAATAATATACCGCACACCATTCTATAGACAGAGTTCTGTGTATAGAAACGCGGAGACCCGTCCCGTGTATATCACCACTTGCCACTCAAGCCTGGAATATCGCGTAATCGAGTTGTCAGGCAAACTACCCTTTACTCTACGAGGGATGCGTCTCTCCGGTTCTCCATCCTACGGCGTATACATGTGTCCGTATTATACTCGGGAGTTGGCTTGTTTCCCCGTACGAGGCTCCTGATACGTACATCGACTATCGCAGACTTGCCGCACGATCCCTTCCCGACGAGGACGACGAGGTCCTCGTTTCAACCGAGCTTGTGTGTCCCTTACCCGTGCTTTACCGCGAGCTTTACTCCTCAATGTAGCATGTAACGTTCCCGACATGGAGCATTTAACTCTGTCGATATTATAATGTATACCGCGCGTATTTGTTCCAGTCCGTTACGTTACACGATGTCAAAAGCTGCAGATCGACCGCGCAGATCAATAAACCTCTTCCCCAGGAGGGTGTTAGCAGACAGTCGTCTGACTACATAGCGATGGAACATTACACACCGATGTCGTTCACCACACAATTCCTTAACAGACATTTTGAAGCGTTACATCGATCGTTACACGGAGCCTCGTCGGGGCGGGATGGAAGTTGCGAAAAATTATTATCCGGAGGACCAAACGTGATAATAAAAAGTCCAATAATATATCGTACGACTTATTTTACGATGCGGCATTTCAGCAAGAGTCTATAGAAGCAATAACGATAAACTTAAAACCATGTTAGCTATGGCGTTAAAATTATGCGAATTTTAATCGCGATTTTCCGTAGGTGTTTTTACTCTTCAGAGCGATTTATTTCTATATATGTGAGTTATTGACACTTTTATTTCTGAGTATTTTTCGCGTAACAGTTAACGATTTGCGAGTCAGTCTTTACTTATTGATTATTAATTAGGCTTTCCTTAGAAAAGAGTTAATAGGAGAAGGAACTTAAGAAACTTAAGAAAGAGTTAATAAAATTAAATTCAAGATATTTATTTTATCATAATTAATTTCAACAATAATGTAAATATGTAAAGTAAAGATTTA
Source organism: Ichneumoninae sp. A BG-2022a (assembly GCA_030522665.1). NCBI lineage: Eukaryota > Metazoa > Arthropoda > Insecta > Hymenoptera > Ichneumonidae > Ichneumoninae sp. A BG-2022a. Next base: position 2,841 of record JAPYZC010001399.1, on the reverse strand, counting down.
AAAATACGACGCGAGAATTAGCGGTTTCGGTATAAAAAAAATTATTATCGATTGGGCGTATCACGCGTCACGTCGTGTCGCCCGTCGTGGCGTTTCAAGCAGATTTAATAAATTACAGCTCGAACCGTGTTCTCTCCAGTTACCATGAATCGTCCGATTCGGACGTCAGATCGGGACGTTGGACTTGTTGCGGCTTCCCGGTCGATACCGTGAATCGAGTCAGAAAAAAAAATGGAACTTAGCAATTTTCATGCCCCCGTCAAGAAGGCGTGTCCCGTTCGCCTTCATCGGACGAGAGAGCGCGACGACAGCGGAACAACGATTATTATTCATTCGGAATTCTCTTTTTCTCGCCTGTTAACAACACGACGACCGCGTCGCTTAGAAAAATATATCTCGTATCGTTGCGGTCTCCCGTTCGCATGTGCACGTCTCCTGCGACGGGAGCTCGTATTGTATATGAATGAATTACAGGGGCTTGTCGTTCTTCTACCGGGGAGTTGAATACTTGAATAGTGTAGCAACGCTCGCGGGACTCTCCCCTATCGCTGGTACGACTATTAGGTACAGTTATGCCGGGTACAGTAGAAATCCTCCGAAGTCTCGGGCAAAATTTCTCGACCCCTCGTCCACCCGTGAGCAACTTGGTAACAATTTTATGCAACTGAACGGAGTCGATCGATCAATGAGGAATTATTTTTTAATCTCATTAAGCCATCTATCAATTTTCCGCGTCAAACGATAATAGAACATGATACATGGAGTTTATCGTCATCGATGTTCGATACGCTCTCCAACGGACGCAAATTCTCATCTACGTCGGGCGAGTCGCCTCGTTCGTCGCTCTTGGGCAAGTCGACTAGTATTTTTTATGTGCTAGTGTTTTTGAAATGTATGAAAAGTGCTGCTTTTCTACCTGCCGAGAGTGGCGTAAAGTGGCGCTTTACACCCAAGTGTATTATCAATAGGCCGGTTTTACTTTACGTACGCTTTTCATACTTTAGGCACGCGTCTCGTACTTTACGTACGCTTTTCATACTTTAGGCACGCGTCTCGTACTTTACGCACGCTTTTCGTACTTTAGGCACGCGTCTCGTACTTTACGCACGCTTTTCGTACTTTACGCATGCGTCTCGTACTTTACATACGCTTTTCGTACTTTATGCACGCTTTTCGTACTTTATGCACGCTTGTCGTACTTTATGCACGCTTTTCGTACTTTATGCACGCTTTTCGTACTTTAGGCACGCTTCTCGTACTTTACGCATGCTGGTTGTACAGTGCCACAATCAGTAGACACAGAGTAACACTTTTTCGGCATTCGTTGCAAAGAATATTATGCGATACTAGCGCCGTGTAGCAAACATCATACCCGGACTGTAAAGAGACTCGCACTCGCTTTCGGCTGATACTCCTGTTGATCTCGTGCGGTTCGTGTGACTCACTTCACAGCGTGCGCATAAAGTTCGCTTTACCGCACCTCTATAGCAAGTCACGACATAAACATAATTTTTTTTTTTACAAAAAAATTTCAAACCTTGAATAAAATTTGGAAATTCTTTTTCATCAAACATGTTAACATTAACACTGTATATAACCCTTACCGTACCGACAAGGGACTAACCTATGGCTACGGTAGCGCCTCAGAGTTGGTCTAGAGCCGCGACTCATAAGGCTTAATAATTTTCAAATGCCTCTCGTCTTCGACCAACCGTCCCAAAAAAAGCCAGCTCGCTTCGACCCGCCGCTCGAAAGGGTTCTACACCAACCCGCGGCCACCTCGCCCTCCCGAACGTCCCACCCGAACATCCGGAGTGAGCCGATGATACGCGCACTCGTCGTTTATTCAACGCTCTACTCTACCCGCACAACTAATCCAAGTCCTCCGAACCGACTCCTCCACCGCTACAGTTATAATAGTTGTCCACAGAGTATATGAAACGCGCGAGCATGTACCCACTACCATAACTCGTATGAGCGGGAAGGAGTTCGGTGGGACGAAGATGAACAGGAGGCGGATGAGGAAGGGGAAGGGGGCGGAGGGAGGGGGGGGGAGGCCACTTAATAATGCAGACGGAGAATGCTCCCAGTCCTCCCGGAACACCATGTGTAAGTCGTGATTAATATTTCAGACATCCGACCGGGCAGCAGAACCGCCGGTGAAGCAAGCGGGTTAAGGGTTGTGTAGTGCGGGGCGAAGCTCCGGGAGCGAGCTTGGGAATACAGTACGTACAGTACGTTCTCCGCGTAGTTAGCCGGGAGGACCGGGAGGGGGGGGAGCTCGGGGGGGGGGGGGGACGCAAAAGCAAGGGGGTGGGCACTTCACCACCACTCGTCCGCGCCACCCACCGGACGACGAACTGACCATTGCGAAAGCGCGGTCGGCTCTCTCGCGGCTCGACTCCACCGCTGCATATAACGCGGCAAGCTTTCGCTGCTAGCGGTATATACGTTAATTATTCGCAAAGGAAATTAATGCGATCCTTGGTTATAATTGTGTTGGGGGCGGCGGTTGAGTTTTTTTCCTCGTTCCCCCCAACCCCCCCCCCCCCCCCCCCCCGCCTCGTCCTACAACCCTTGCAGGAACGCGAGGTCAGAACCAACCTCAACGGAACTCGTAATTCCGTGAGTGCTGTTTTACGCCGGTAGCCTGCGACAGGGAGAAAAAAATAGCACGGCCCGCGCACACACACACGCGGATACAAAGTGAGAGAATAACACACACGTTGGACGAAACTTGAAATTGGGTTAGTCGCTTAGGGATTAATTCGCTGGGAATTTCGCTGAGACGATTTTTTTTTTTTTTTTTTTTTTTTGTTTGTTTTCGTGACTTTACATTGG